>LTAE01000033.1:3455-37207 GCA_001647135.1 Pontederia paniculata
GTCACCCGAATATCAGGAGAAGTCAGCAACGTGCAAAAACAATAGGTTGTCTAAGCGAGACCCGAGACGCCATTACGGAGGCTCTATTGGGTTCGTAGAGCATAAACGAAAAATGATAATTTTTTAAAAAATGAATATTATTTGTTATCATTAATCACTTTGAGAAAATGTTATAACATATGAAATGTGATTTTTGTAGGAGTTGGCGAGCGGCGGCAAAGTTGACCTCCGAACGATGTACAAAAAAGTTTACACCAATAAGAAGACAAATCAGTTCATCTCAGAGCAATCAAAACAAATTGCGGTATAATTTCATAGCACTAGATAATTGAAAATATTTGTCCTTAAGTATTTGGTATGAAAATAATTATTTTCATTTATAGGAGGCATACAATTCGCTTATGGCAGAGAAGTATGGTGATAATGCGGACTCAATCCCCGACGTCGACGAGGAGGTATGGAAAGAAGTTGCAGGACCTACGAAGGAGGGTCGACTTCGTGGGTTAGGAAGATTGAGTTCGCAACAAGCTAGTGCTGCTTCTGTCGATGGTCCTTCTTGTAGTTCGGCCGCCGAACCTGCCTTTGCGACTATGGCTGGGATGAAGGACCTTGTGGTCGAGGTGGTAGATGAGAGAGATACACCACTTCTGTTAGAGGTCGTTAGTTTGATTCACGGTCGTTCTGCTCCTCGTACTCCTCCGTCCGATGATTAGATTATGGTATATTTACTTATGTTGTATGATATGCTTTTATACATGTGTTGTCGACTTACACTTTGTGATGACTACTTAGAAACTTTTATTTCCGACTTAGACTTTGTGATTAGTATTTTGAACTTTATTACGTTTATATGTCATCTTTATTGTTTAGTGTATGAATGGTTGCTATGATGATATTATGTTGTATATACGAATTTTTTTAGAAATGGATGAAACATTTTAAACTATTTTGATAATTTGTGAAAGAATAACGACATAAACATGATACCGTTTTCGAAAATTCACGATATTCAGCGACAACTTAGCGACAGATTAGTGACAGTGATAGCGACAACATAGAGACAGGAGTAGCAACAGATTAGCGACAAGCTAATGACATATTTACGATAAATGTAGCGACCAATTTTAAAAAAAAATCAATTTCCTTTACCGACAGTTTAACGACAGACTAGCGACAGTGTTACCACGGTTTAGCGACATGGTTAGCGACAGATGATTTTGTCGCTAATAGCGACTTGTTTTTGCGACAGTTCATGGTCGTCGCTATTTTCTTTTGCGACAACTTCGCGACAAATCAACGATAAAATAATTTGTCGCTGAATCCAATATTTCTTGTAGTGGAAACGTCAACTCCACATAATAGGAAAGGAGCGTACATGTGATTACACGATTGCGCCATCGTCGCGAGTAACGACCGCATCTGACAAGGGCGGAGTGCAACGAGCAAGCGGCCATATAAGGGTCAAGGACGCGAGCAAGGAGCTCCCCATCCGATTGCTGGAACTCCCTCTTTCTCTCCCTCTCATTCTTTCAATTGACAACCTCGCGTAAGAGAGAAGAGTTCTATTCAAGAGGTAGGTTGGTTTGGTTAGAAAAAAATAAATTAACTATCAATTAAATAGCAAAATGACGAAATGTATTAAAATGTCAAAAAATCGTGAGGAAAATTTAAAAATTAAATGTGAAAAATCAGTATAATTTAGTACGTGTAAAATGAAATCATTCTCATAATATAAGTACATGACTTTAGCCTTTCTACATATGAGAACCGAAGCCATTATACCGCAACTCAAAGTATATTAAAAAGACAAAAGAAAAGTTTAACGCTTTAATCATTATATAATTTTGGATACTATGATTAATAAAAAAATTCTTAGTAGGAGAGGCACATAAGGTTTGTGAGAATAAATAAATGGATTTTCTATACTAACAAAGCTTGTAGATTTATGGATTTGTATATCGTCATCTTTGCGTAGGAGTTGTTGATTTATTGGGTCTCTTCGAAAGCTTATCGATCTCATCCCAATTGGAGGCCCGGCCCAGACTATATAAAAGAGCTCATCAATTTCATCGCAACTGGAGGCCCGGCCCAAGTTGAGACGGGGCAAATCCAACCAAATTGACACCTTTTACCAATGTGTGATGATGGTTGTTTACAAAAGCTTATAGATTCAAATTTTTTGTATGATCTCCTAAGAGGAAGCACCTTTTATATGCGACTATGATTTGTGTACAAAAATGAACGTATATGGTGAGCAAATTAACTAATGAGTATGATCATAATGATCAACTAATTTGATGTCAAAATATTTTTTTTTCAATTAACTCATTAATTGAATGATAAAAAAATTTTGAATATGTATCTTTTTGGACCATTGATAAAATATATTTGTAATTTATCAACTTATTTTGCAAATTAAATTATAAGATGATCATAGTCATTAGTGTCACCAAGGGCGGCGCCAAGTGTCTGCCCACTTTTTTTCTCACCTGTATATTATCTAGTATTTGAGAGTGGTAGAACAAGTTTAGATGTTCTCACCCACCAGTGTTCAAATTCTGTTGTTGAGTTTTCACTATATACTAATAAGTTTTAGATGTTATTACCACCACCTGATCAATACTATTTTTCTTAGGTAATAAATTTTATTTTCCTTATAGTAATTTTCTTTCCTAATTATTATCTTAAGTTTTTTAGAATCTTTTAAACTTGTATGATTTTTTTCCAAATAATTATCTTGTATTATTTATTTCCTAATTATTCATCAATATTTTTCAATCATGTAACAAATTGTATTATTTTTTCTATATTTTTGTTTTATTTTTATTTTTATTTTTTACTTATTACTTGCACAAAAGATTTGTATTATTTTAGATATTGTGAAACCAACATTGACATACTTTTTTTATATTTTAATACCATTTTCCTATATTTATTTTAATTAATAATCAATTTTATCTAATATATTTGATATTTTTATATAGTTATCATGTAGTTTAATAATTAGGTCTACGCAGCTATATATATGTTATTTAATCATTATTAACATTTTTTTAAATTTTTTCAATGCTCATTTAACTTTTTCACAAATCTATTTTTCATCTTTATACTCAATAATGAACCCACTCAAAATATTCTTGACTCCTCCCCAAAGTGTCACTACTTGATCATTTATTTCTAACATTTTTGTGGAGAAATAAACTTATAGGCTCAATTCATCCTCATCATTGATCAGGTAGGGAAGGGAAAGGACATCTCCTTTTGTAGGGTTAAAACTTGTGTTTATTTTTGTTGAGATAATGTGTTTTCAATTAAGAAGGTAGTTCATTTTTGTATGTTTCAGTGCACATAATATAAACCAAAAATAAATAATTAAGTTCCTTTACTCATTTTCCATGTACTATATCTTAAAATTTAAATTATTTATTTTACCATTTTACATTTTTATAATTCAAGCAATTACTTTTGTTCTTTTTTTTTCTATCTAAGCAAGACAAATATATATACTTTTTCAGTTGTCAATATAATTTCTTTCAAATTGCATGCATGCAGAGGAATCTAAGTAGGAAAAGAAAAGGACTTGACCATGGAGCTACAAAATGCCTTTGGCATTTCATTCACTGTGCATGCACATTTGCATTGCATTGCATGCCTACTACCACCATTACCACCAACTCAGATCACCTGTTCCTTGTCTCCATCTTGACTGTAATCCGCAGGGCACAACACAGATCCTTGTCACTTCCCCTACCAACAAACTACGACCTCTCTCTCTCTCTCTCTCTCTCTCTCTCCGTAATGTAGTGCCTTGTGAACTCCACTCCATCCCTCCTCCTCACGGGTTCAAGGTCTCTCTCTCATGCTCACCTGATGCCAAACAATGCAACAGAGGGGTCACAGGGTGCAGAGTGGACCAAAACAAAGAAAACACACCCTGTGGCCACCACCTTAACGGCTCCAATATCAGCACCCATAAAGCAACAAAAAAGTCCCTTCTTTCAAAAGTGAGCCCTGTCCCTCCCTCCTCTTCCCTTCGTGAGGATCTCTGAGAGTGCACGCTCTGCGCCAGGCTTTGGATCCATTTCAGCAAATCACTAAAGACCGCCACTACACAGCTCAAAGGCTGATCCCATCAGCTTTCTCCTTCCTCTCACCAACTTCTATTGTTGGCCTCCTTAATCGTACATCTTAGTGCATATACGATCACTAATGGGGAATAAAGGGGGGAAAGAAGAAGCTGTGCAATGTGCAGTGACTCATCATTCTTTTTCCTTTGCATCGATCATAAGATGATGCAAATGCTGCTTCTAAACTTTGTTATGTGTTCCTTTATTAAAAGACAACTTTTTTTTTTTATTGAACTTGCTCTGGAAACCACCGTCCACCTTCTTAAATGGCAATAACTGCTGCCAACGTTTGGTGTACGGGTGTACCGCTGCTTCTGCTGCTGGCTCTGGGAAAAGGTAGTCCTCCTAACCATGGCACGAGAAAGATTAAAAACAAGGGGGAGAATGAGATGCCTCATGTTGAAGGACAGATGACAGTGTTAATTTCGATGCATGCAATTATGGCCTATGAGATATGGCATCCAATTACAAGTAGATATGTTGTATAAGAACGCCCCCACCCCCATGCCCTCCCATTGGCTTTTCTTAAGGTCTTAAATATTGCACTGACGATTTTAATGAGCATATTGATTAATGCACCTCCTGTGAACAGTAACACACATGCCTTGGGCACTGGTTGAGGTATGTGAAAAGTTTGAGACTTTTTTGTAACATAAGGTTTTATTCATGTTAGTTGTTGTGCTAATGCTCTCTTATGT
Organism: Pontederia paniculata; assembly: GCA_001647135.1. Taxonomy (NCBI): domain Eukaryota; kingdom Viridiplantae; phylum Streptophyta; class Magnoliopsida; order Commelinales; family Pontederiaceae; genus Pontederia; species Pontederia paniculata. The sequence continues at coordinate 8,281 of LTAE01000033.1, forward strand.
CTGTCAAGAAGAGAATGGAAATCGAACTTGGAATTGTAAGAGAACAATGCAGTCAGATGGTAGCAATGGTAATACAGATCCAAGAAATAAACTTCTTATATTGTTCTTGTGAAATTATAAAAAAAAATCTAATCACAAAGTAGTTATTTTTGCTTAATATTAAATCCTGTCTGATCCAAAACTTAATTATGTGCCACTGGGAAAAATCATGACAGAGTGCAGAGGTCTCAAAGCAGCTGCTGCAAGCTAAAAACCCCACTTGGTGCTCACTGCCAACCCATCCACCTCTCAATGCTTCATTCAAATGTACATGATGAATCACAAAAGTCCAGAGATCAATCACGCACCCTCCACCATTGCTCAGATCAACTTTCACATATTATTGCACAGTTCAACCACTATATCTTATGACTGCATTTTGTGTTGTGTCTGTACAGTAATCTCTTGTCAAAACAAGATATGCGACACACAAAATTAATTATTTTATTGAAACATGTATGTAACCATTTTTTTATGTGGTCGATCATGCTAATTATGGACTACTCTGCGTTTTCTACTCCTAGTGCAGTTTATATTATTAATCTGCACTGTGCATAAGTATCAACAAAAATATTTGAACGTTGGAAAGCGCTCTTTCACTTTTCCCTTTGTCGAGCATTTTGTTTTCCTTTAAATTTGATGAGCTGTAAGCTTTTCCTGTTGTCTTTGCTTTGATAGAAGTAGCAGCAGCAGCAGACGCAGAAGCAGAAGACACCCACACCAGCAGTCAAATGCATAACACCAAAGCTGAGCAGTGAACAGATATAAAAATCTCCTCTCCACGCCACCCAAAAAGTAGAGGAGAAGAAAAGCTTCCTTGTATGCCCCTTTATTTGCCATCGTCTTCTTTCTTTTTATCTCCTCTGATCTCTTTCTTTAAAGTGCTCTGTTAACTCTACCCCTCGCTGGCGCGCCAGAGAGGTGAAGGGGAAAGGAGGAGAGGAGCCCTGTTCTTTCCCATTTGCTTGATCCTCTGCTTCTTCTTTGATGGAAGAAAGAGCACTGGGACGTCTAAAGGAAAGATTTTGATGCTTCCCTCAGTATCAGGCTGTACGGGAGATTGAAAAGTAGGTCGCAAGATAAGATTTTGTTGGTGTTTCCTGTTGAAAGATCGGATTTTGCTTGGGATCACGTTGTCAGCTTTGTATGGGGGATTAAAGGTCGCTACTAGTCGAAGGTTTTGAATAGTTTTGAGTTTTTTCTTGGGCGAGTTCCACTGCAATGGAAGGCCTTCGTATGGTGCATTTGCTAGTAGCTTCTTTGTTGGGTCTCTGGTTGACATGTCTCTGCCAAGAGGAGACTGCTGTATACATTGTCACCATGAAGCAACCCCCTGCTGCTCATCATTCTGGAGAGATGAAGAAGTATGGAAGCAGCGCAGTTAGCAAAGGTGTATCTGACGCATTCACTATCCTCAACAAGCCTAGGTAAGTTTGTGTCTAGTAGCTTACGACTAATTAAATCTTCCACTGAAATTTCATCTTTCATTTTGCTTTTAGGTTCTAGGGTTTTTTTATTGGAATTTAGGTTTAGGGTTTTGTTATTTATGCTATTCTTTATGACCTAACCCTTTCTTTTTTTTCTCTCTGATAGAATCAAAGTTGTATCTTTCTTAAAGAAGCTTGAATGCTTGTCACTGCTGTGAATATGTTTTACCACAGTTGACTTGTGGATTGTCAGATTTTTTTTTTATATTTTGATCTTTACTTATTTGCATCTTTGTGGTGGTAAAATTATGGTTCTTGACCTGGAACTAAGAATTTGACCTTTGGAATTTGCCTTGTGATGGTTACTTAAATTTGCCTTTTCTTTTGTTTCAATTATTCACGCCAAAGAAATAATTTCTTACAGTAGATGCCCTGTGCTTAGGTTTTGTTCATTTTGGGCCCCTGAGAAAACATTTCCTTGCTAGATTATTCTTCTTGTATGGTTCAATCAGAACTCCTTATCTGCTACAGCATGTTCAAAGTTTGTGTAAGAAAAAAAAATGTTTTATTCTTTTTTTCAAGAGGGAATTGAATTTGTCTTGAGTTTACTTCTGAATTTCTTACCACTATGTCAGCAAGTAAAGATTCTACATTTTGATAACATAAAGAACCCTAATCGGCTCTTTTAGCTTGAAACTACTAAAGTAGCTTTTTCATTTGTTATTTGTTGTTGTTGGGGTATTTGCCTGATGCATCTTGCTACTGCAGACTATCTTAATGCATTGACATGTTTTTCAACTTTATTTGATTGTCTTAAAACCTTTTTCCTGACTACTTTCCATTTAATTTTACTTAATCATAAGGTGCTGCTTACCTTAACTGCAGGAATGCTTCAAGAATAGATACAAGTTACAGTTCGTATTTAGTTAGACTTCAGAATTCACTTTTGAGGAGGGCACTGAGAGGAGAAAGATATCTGAAACTGTATAGCTACCATTACTTAATTAATGGTTTTGCGGTACTTATTAATCCTGTTCAGGTATTCTACCATATGCCCTTACCTCTTGTATAAACCATATTATATGTTGAAGTGCTTTAACTTTTTTCCCATTTGTTTATTTGTGCCGTTTGTCACCTAGGGTAACTTATATGCTTTCGCCACATTTAGCGATGAGTTGAAAGGCCCTTGTGTTGACTGTAATTATCGCAAGTTTCATAACTAATGTCTAGTCGGTCGAAATGTTGGAAATCGTTGAGTGATGAACCACATGTGCTTAACTTGTGATTTCACTCATGTGTTATCAAAACTTACTTTCGTGTCAGCTACAAATTCTTGTTTCTTATACCAACTTGTTCCGACCCTTAAAAGAAACTTGTTCATGCAACTACATCAACTCCTCATACATGTCAGGAGTTTGTGCTGTACTTTTGAATTTCACAAAGCTGGCTGCATGCTTCATCAGTTCATACAGATATTTATGCTATTTGTTATTCTTCATTTTTAAACAATCGAAAGGTATAACAAGAGTTGCTTATTATAAAAGATTGGAAACTTAATTTGTCTCATTTCAGCATCGTGTAAAAACTCGTGTTGTGCTTCACTATGGCTCTTTTATCTGCTTTAGATGTTTAGACAATTTGCTTCCTTTGCCACTGATGGTTCTTGCAATCATTATTATTTTAGTTCCAGATGTTGTTTTCCTTCAAGATAATCTGATCTGGTGTCTTTTGTATGATAAAGGCAGACAAACTTTCTAGGAGACGTGAGGTAGCAAACATAGTCTTGGATTTTTCAGTTAGGACGGAAACTACTTACACACCTCAATTTTTGGGCCTGCCTCAAGGAGCATGGGTTCAGGAAGGAGGACCTGAAGTTGCTGGAGAAGGAGTTGTTGTTGGCTTTATTGACACAGGAATTGATCCAACTCATCCCAGCTTCTCAGACGATATTTCCATCAATAGTTATCCAGTACCTGCTCATTTTTCTGGCATTTGTGAAGTTACAAAGGATTTTCCATCTGGATCATGTAATAGGAAGCTTGTTGGAGCTCGCCATTTTGCTGCTTCTGCCATCACTAGGGGAATCTTCAATGCGAGCCAGGATTATGCATCACCGTTCGATGGTGATGGACATGGAACGTATGTATTTTTACGTTCACTAAATTTATACATGGAAAATATGATTGATCTATCTACATTTTATTTTAGACATATTTTTTGATAGATATTAGTAACATTTTTGTGTTTCTTAATGAAATCTTAGGTCGATCAACAGTAGTGATGTAATTGTCTCATCTGACTTGGTGGAATGCATATTTTTCTTTGTTGACATGTCTACAAATAGCAGAGTTTAAATGTTTAGTTTTGTTGTTATTGTTGCCTTGTTTGCAATTGCTCTCAATAGCTTTTGTCCTTTAGCTTCTGTTATGGTATTCTTACTGAAATGGAAAGTTCATTAGAGCTTCCTCTATGTTCAATTCTTTAATTTGCTATTTTTGGTATAAATAGGCATACAGCATCCATTGCAGCTGGTAACCATGGAATTCCAGTCATTGTGTCTGGACATCATTTTGGAAATGCTAGTGGAATGGCCCCTCATGCACAGTAAGTGAAATTTTTTTCTGTCCTTTCTGTTTGAGCACAATGATTTGTTGATCTGAAACATATCGATTTCAGCATTGCTGTTTATAAAGCTCTCTACAAAAGTTTTGGAGGCTTTGCTGCTGATGTTGTCGCTGCTATAGACCAGGTAAATAGTCATCTTTTCATGACATAGACTGCACTTAATCCAGATCCACTTCATAAAGGTAATATATAGTCATTCTAGTTGACTCATAGATATGATATCATAAAACCTTTTACTCTTGGGAATTTACTCATAGATATGATATCATAAAGCCTTTTAGTTCCTGGGAAGTCAAACCAAAGTATCATTTCTCTCCCCAAAATGCTTGCATATTTTTATGAATTACTTCAGAAATTGTATGCAGACCCAATGTTTATTAGGTTGCAATAAAAATCCAGCTGCATATAATGAAAAAAATTATTTTAAATTGCAGTAGAATAGGGCTAAAGGTAATAAGTGATGAGAGACATACAACTGTGATCCCTTCAGGAAAAAAGAACATACCACTAGCTTCAATAGGATATGCATGGATTTTAATGCATTGGAAAAGCTATATTTTAATCCTTAAACTTATGTTTCAGAGTAGACATGTTCATCATCTTTTATTAATGACATTGCAGGCAGCTCAAGATGGTGTTGATATTATAAGTTTATCCATCACTCCCAACAGGCGGCCTCCTGGTGTAGCAACATTCTTCAATCCCATAGATATGGCGTTGCTTTCGGCTGTGAAGTCTGGAATATTTGTTGTGCAGGCAGCAGGCAATACTGGACCTGCACCCAAGAGCATGTCTTCGTTTAGTCCATGGATATTTACTGTGGGTGCTTCTGCTCATGACAGAATATACAGTAATAACCTAGTACTTGGAAACAATATGACCGTTTCAGGTGTTGGACTTGCACGTAAGATTCTAAACCTTACTTTTTCCATTTCATTTACAAAGATGACACTAAAGTCTTTTTTTTTTAAAAGGAAAGAGATTATCTATTAGCAAATGAACCAGAATTATCCTGATACAAAATATCGTTGAGACCTTGAGGAAGGTCCTCTATCCAAAAGAGATCACTGGAAGATAATCTACCAAGATTAGCTAAATAGTCCGCGGCACGATTGGCCTCTCGGAATATGTGGTGTAATACAAAAGATTCAAAATAGTCTAAAACATGCCAGCAGTCGCGAATCACGTTTAGTATCATCCAGGGACATGTTGCTTTCTTCTTCAAGATGGATACCAGATTTGCTGAATCACTCTCAATCCAGACGCGTTGCAATCCCAATTCTTGGCACTTGAGAAGACCACTCCTGATTGCTCATGCCTCGGCCGCAAGAACTGAATGGAATTTTTTCGATGAGGCTCCTGCACAAAGAGGACCACCATTAGGATATCTGGTTATGTAGCCTGCCCCTCCATCCTCCTCATGTCTTATAAAAAACCCGTCTGAGTTTAGTTTAAACCAGAGCGGAGGTGGAGGCTCCCACCGAACCCATGTTGGGTCTTGGGGGGGGAAGTCCCTCAGGACAGTGGTGTCTGAAGTATTCTTCAGAATAAGCCCTTGCTCCATACCACACAGCAGAAATGGGAGACCAATTGGAGTTAAAAGTAATATCATTTCTGAGATTCCATAACGCCCAAAGACAAAAGGCTATTATAGATAGAATTCTTTTTCTGGAGTGAGGAGTGAGGTTACTGCCTTCCAGAAGCCAGTCACCCTGATGCCATGTGTCACAGTTAGAAAAGTGGTAAGAACATTGTGCTTGTACCAGATTCCATAGTTGGAGACTGTGAGAGCAAAAGAAGAAAAGGTGCGCAGAGGTTTCAGTGTCAGTATCACATAATGTACATACAGGATTAACTGAAGGATCAACAGAATTGAGCCAGCTTTTAGTTGGTAGGCAATCATGAATTAGTTTCCATAAAAAGGTTTTTATCTTTGGGGGGCAGGTATGTTCCATAGTTTACTCCAATCCAATCTTCTAAGACTACCAGGTGTGGGAGTATGCTTATTTAAGAAGTTGAAAACAGACTTTGCATTTGCAATACCATGAGTATTAGTTACCCACACCCACTTGTCATCACAGGGAACAACAGGCACATGAATATTTGAGATTAAAGCACCTAGAATAGGCCCAAACAAATCAAATAACAATGAGCAGTTCCAGTTGTTTTCAGAAAGCAAGTCAGCTACATGAAGATCCTGTAGGGGGATTTCCATGTTAATAAAAGTAGGCAATAAGCATAATGGAGTGCAGAATATCCACGGATCATATAATTTCCATGACACTGAAGTCTTGATTTTTGTGTGTTTATTATGACAACACTAAATTACATTATAATTTCATTTTGTGTAACTTGATGATATAACTCTCAGGATTGTTTTGTCTTTCTACATCTTATATTAGATCTTTCTATCACATAGGGGACAGGTTCAAGATTACCATTTATAGCTAAATTTCTGTTACTTGCAGCTGGAACAGATGGCAACTCAATGTATCCTCTTATTGCTGCTACTCATGCTTTGAAGAATGATATGAGTCAGGCAAATGAAATGTATATAGAAGAATGCCAAGATTCAAGTTATCTAAATGAAGGCTTGGTTGAAGGCAAGCTATTAATCTGTAGCTACTCTATCCGTTTTGTCCTGGGCTTGTCTTCTATCAAACAAGCATTAGAGACTGCAAAAAATGTTAGTGCAGCAGGAGTTATATTTTACTTGGATCCATTTGTTATTGGGTTTCAGCTCAACCCAACTCCAATGGATATGCCCGGTTTAATAATACCATCTTCAGATGATTCTAAGGTATAACTATTTGCTGGTCTCTGACATTGTGGTGTTTTATACTGATTTTGGTAAACTATTGTGGAAAGTTAGCTCTGTGGCTTGTTATCCACAATCCACATCATAAGATCTGCATCTATGAGAACCACCGAGAGTATTTGATGCTATTATCGTTTAGCCAAATTGTATTTACTATCTCTTCTACTTTTATTGCTCGTGTCTATATCGGCTTTAGAGTATTCCTTTATCTATGTAGTATGCTTAGAACATTCTTACTGTCATACACTGAACCTTGAAAGCTTATTGTTAGGAATAAATTTTTGAGGATCTGTTTGGGGTCTATTGCCTCCATGACTTTTAATGTCTTAAAGATGTGATATCTCATATATTTTATTCTCCTTTGTCTTACGTATCCATATTAGTTGCATTCACAATTCTGCATGCATTTTAGGTTGAGGATGCTTGTGAGATGAATTACTTCTTACGCTTTGGGTTTCTAACACCTATATTTTGTATCTTGTTCTAGGTATTTCTACAATACTATAATAGTTCTTTGGTGAGAGATGACACATCAAGAGCAATAACGAAGTACGGTGCCGTTGCTCGTATTTTAGGAGGTCTCAAAGCTAACTACACTAACTCAACGCCAAAAGTAATGTATTATTCTGCTAGAGGACCAGACCCCGAGGACAATTCACTTGTTGATGCTGATATAATGAAGCCCAATTTGATTGCTCCTGGCAACCTTATCTGGGGTGCCTGGAGTTCTGTGGGCACAGATGCTGCTGAATTTAATGGTAGTGTGACATGTGAACTCTTTATCTCGTTATGTTTTATTTATTACTTCCAGGTGAAATGGATGTCAAAATAATCTGCTATATCTATGGTAATATGTTGACACAGGGCTGTGGCTCCTTTATCTGGTTAAATGTCGCATGCCCATTTTTGACATGTAATTTATTATTCATACTTAACAATCAGGTTAACATGTATCTCAGATGGAAGAACAAAAATATCTTGAATATATTACAGAACTTGCAAAATGAAGCCAAAGAACACAACTGGATTCGAGTTCTGTTTTTTTCTTCTTTTTTTGAGAGGGGGACTGGATTGGAGTTTCATGTCTCATAAAGTACTGCACTATTTTTCCTCTTTTGTGAATTGTGTGGTAAATTCTTCTTTTATACTATTCCATTCAACTTATCCTGCATTCAAAATGTCATCTTGTGTTAGGTGAGAGGTTTGCAATGAGATCTGGTACAAGTATGGCTGCTCCACATGTTGCTGGTCTTGCTGCTCTGATCAAGCAAAAGTTTCCAAATTTCAGTCCTTCGGCCATTGGCTCTGCACTCTCTACAACTGCCACATCATATGACAAGCAAGGTGGACCTATCATGGCACAACGAGCTTACAGCAATCCAGATTCTAACCAGTCACCTGCCACGCCATTTGACATGGGCAGTGGTTTCGTCAATGCAACCGCTGCTTTAGATCCAGGCCTAATCTTTGATTCAGGTTTTCCTTTACCCTCATGATCTTGGAATCTCATGTGTCATTAACATATTGTCATCTCTTGTACATACTGATTGATAATGCATACTTAAAGTCAGATCACCATTAAGTGGATTAATATCTTGCCATACAGATTCTTGATTCTCCTGCTACATTTATATATTATACATTTTATAATTTTAAAATGCATGTTTTACTATGCAAAATATTGCATCAGGATTACCTTGTTTTGCTTTTCCATTCTATACAGGATATGACAACTTCCTTTCATTTCTCTGTGGCATCAATGGTTCTGCTCCTGTAGTACTGAACTATACTGGCCAAGCCTGTGGGGCTTCTACTATGATGGGCTCAGAGCTAAACCTGCCTTCCATTACAATATCATTACTGAACCAGACAAGGACTGTACTGAGAACTGTTACTAACATTGCGAGTGACGAGTATTACAGCATCAGCTGGAGTTCTCCTTTCGGGGTCTCACTTTCAGTATCACCAACTCGATTTTTTATAGCTAATGGGAAGCAACAAATATTGACATTTGTGCTAAATGCTACAATGGTTAGCCCCTCTGCCAGCTTTGGAAGAGTTGGACTTTATGGGAATCTGGGTCATAAGCTGACTATTCCTGTGTCTGTCATCTCGAAGATTATGCGTAACTCAACTTTTGTTAGAAACCGGTGCTGACTATTTTCTTGCCTTGGTGGCCACATTAACCACCCTTTTTTGGTTTACTTTTTTGTGTACATGTTGAAGAATCGAATGTAAGTAGAAGAGTGACTAATAACTGTGTAACATCTATTCCTTTCCACCAAGTAACAAAGGCTGTAGATTTACATGGCATAGCAAATGGAGATTATGAACTATACACTGCTAATGTGTATTCTCTTCTATGTGTACCCTTGAAAGTTTTGCATGTCTGACAGGAAGTAGTGGCCTAATGTTCTTTAGTTGGATTTCTGGAGAAATCTTAATGGCCTATGTAAATTTTACTGTAATTTTCTTCAATGTGCTTGAAATTTTCAGTTGTTAGGCTGGGGAAATACAAACCTCACTCATTGTGATTTGTGAACATCGTGAATTCATTAATATGAATGTTCAGTTTCTTTATATTCAAAATTAGCATTTAACAGATCTTTGCCAACTCTTTTAAGGAAATTTTAAGCTCTTTCTTATTTATACTGCATTTCATGTTCTGCAGCTTGAATGAAAGAAATGCCAATTATGTGTTAGCAATTACTGCTCTTGTACAACTAGATGTTAATATGATTAAATGCCACCTGAATGTTTTCTATGCTTATCTCATTATGGTCGTGTTAATGTGATGATATGCCAGGTTACATGCTCAATCATGTATAGTTTTTACTTTTTTTTTCTTTTGCTGACAGGGAAATGCCTTCTTTGCATGTATAGGCTAATAAATGAAGGATGATGAAGTTTTGAATACAACCAAAAAAGGGAATTTATTTCTTGATACTTTGAAATTACATACACCATCCTCTTTTGATACAACCCATTTCAGCACGTTCTGGTCCTACAAGATGGCAGATCTAATTCAGTTCAACTCATTTACAGCAGGAGAGAGAGAGAGAGAGAGAGAGAGAGAGAGGTGCAACAGCAGCTTCTCTTAGGCAACATTGAAGGAGCTGGCTGTGCTCTCCACAAACTTCCTGGCGCCCTTGAACCATCTTTTGTCACCGGCTTGTGCCTTGCAGATGAAGAGCCTTCCATCCGATACGGTCGCCGTTATGAGCTGGTGTTTGCCGCCTTCATCGCCGTCGGCTGTCCTCGTCAAGACTGTGACCGAGTAGTACTGCTTCCCGCCAACAACCGGAGTGGAGGATTCCAGTATGTTTGCAGCTGCCACAGCATCAGAGTCGAAGCCACCCTATTTATATATATATCATTCAAATGTCAGCATGGCCTGGACGCACGCAGATGAGCAAAACAACCAGTTTGGTCATGTTTCAAGGTTACCTCAGATTCTGTCTTGCCGGAGTATGCCTGCTTCCCCAGTAGGTAATCAACCTGCACATCAAACATATATTGGAAGTCATTCTTGTAAATGATCAGTAGTTTTCTGATTGCTTACACCAATAAGTGAATTCTTTCCGGAACTTGATTGATCAACTTATAACACCAATCAAGACTGGAACAATTCAATTCTTCATGTATGCAATATACCTGAGAGAGGAACTCTTCTGGTGTGCCGTAGTCGGTGATGGACTTCTTGGAGGTCGACTGGACCAGAACGGTGACGTTGCTGTTGGAGTCGAAGTTGTCCTCGTACCTCAGCACCTGGCCGGGGTACTCAACCTCTCTGCTCGGGTTCCACTTCGACGGGATCAGCAGCTTGAACCCGTCGCCGTTGTACGGCAAGAAGTCGGTGTTGGTCTTCGGCTTTCCGAACACGTTTGCTGCACGTCGCCGTCACAGCCAAAAAAAAAAATAAGTACAACTTAAAGAATTCTGTATCTGGATGTTATCATAAAGGAATGGAGAAGTGAACAGTTACCAGCTTCGCCGTAGGCAGCGTCGGCGGGCGACACCTTGGCGCCGACGGCTGCAGCGCCGATGAGGACGGTCAGCGCCAGGCGACGGGAGACGGCGGCGTTGTTCTCCTCTTCGCCTCCGGCCTGCTTCTGAGCCCTGCAGACCAGCTGGCTGGGCTTGCCGCACGGCGCGTGGAGCCGCGGCGATGTGGTCCTATTGGCCGCGGTGGTGGACGGCGCGCGGTGGATGAAGCATGCTGCAGTCGAAGCCATGTGTGCTCTGTGTTGTCCTCGGCCACGCTCCCTGTGCGCTCTTCGTCGTGTCGAGTGATCAGTTGCTAAATTACTTAGATTATTTGTGGAGCGGGCGACGTGTGGCGGGAGTCGAGTCGCTGACGGGCGTCGCGTGTAGGTGGCAGTGATTGGACGGAGGGCGATAGATTTTGGATTGGATAGCGTAATCCAAGATATAATTGGGCCACGTCGGATGTCGTTTGCCAACTCAAATCTCCAATCCCCTTGTCTTCTTCAATGTCTATTTCCATTCATTTTCAACGTCATTTTCCATTCATTTTAGTTTCCATCTCATGCTCTCATGTTGTCTTCGTGTAAGGACAATTGAATAATTTGATGAATTGATAAGGAGTCTTTTTTTTTTGGGTAAATGACTTGTAGTACCTAATTAATTTGGTGTTCGGATGAGAGCGACAAGATAATTGATAAGGAGTTTTTACTCGTATAAAGAGGCAAGTAAAAAAAATTGTTAGGAGTTTCACCATTCATGGGTCAAGTTAAATTTGACACGATCTTAAATTCGATTCGACCCGATTAATTTTGATTGGATTAAAATGTTGAAGTCAGTCTGATTGATGATAAATTAATTATCAAATTCGATCCAATCACACTCTATTGAATTAATTTAGATTGATTTAATTTTCTTTCATTTTTCTAATTATTTTTTATAATATTTAGTATTAGTTATATTTTTTGAAAAAGGATGAAAGAATATTCTTTAAAATATTTATAATACTTTTCAAGGATATAAAATATTTTTTAATATATTTTAATTTTAAAATAATATTAAAAAATTTATCAAGAATATGTTGTTTCAAATTTAATAATAAAAATATATAAAAAATCGGGTCATCTGGTTGATTTAATTTGAAAAATTAAATTTTGTACCTAATCAATTGATGATCAAGTCAATTCGAATTTAACTCAATTAACGATCCGAATCGACTTAATTGAAATTAGATCGGTTGAGATCATCGAGCCCTCACCTACATAGACTAGTTGAGCGAAATTCTTAAGTTATTGTGGTAAGCGAAATATATATATATATATATATATGTATATATATATATATATATATAATGATAATTTGATTAATGAATAATTCAAGCATACAACATACTTCAACAAAATTGAAAAAGAAATAAAAACCAATGCATAACAAAATTTTCTCATATTTTTTGTTCAAATATTAAGGTCGCATATACGACAAATGTGTCTCCTAAAAAAATTGCAAGGTGCAGTGAAAAAAATCCAAGGTGACACCCTGCAAAGATCCTCCATAATTTAAGATTAATACATCACGCCAGTTCTATTTCATCAACTGATCCGGCTTTAAAGTGTAAACAAAAAAATGCAATCTTTTTTTTTTTTGTTGCGGTTGCACCGAAGAAGATACTGATAGCAGCGTCCAGCTGATCAGGACTTGTCGTTGTTGAAGTAGGTAGAGATGTCCAGGAACGAAGGCAAGCTCACTTGGTGCCGGAAGATGGTGAAGTTGGACATGGGAACGATCTCTCCCGGCGCCGATATGGGCGGGAACGAGAACTCCGGCAGGTCCATGGAGCCCATCGAGAGGTCCGGCAGAGTTATGTTCGGAAGAGCCACAGCGACCGACGACGGCAAGCCCGCAGCGCCCGGAGGGGACGCCGCGTCGGACGGCGACGAGCCCGTGTTGTTGGGAAGACTGGCAGCGAGCGCTGACAGGTCTGTAACGTTCAGCTGTCCTGCGCCGGCGAGCGCGGTCAGCTCCGTGACGTTTGTGCCATAAATCGCGCTCAATTCTGTGATGTTCGGCTGACTGCCGGCGAAAAGAGCAGCCAAGTCGGTGACGTTCATATTGCCGCCGGCGAGCGCGGACAGGTCTGCGGAGTTGAGGAGGTCGGCCGGAGGCAGGTTCTTTATGGAGGTCTCGTTAATGGCTGGTGGCACAGGTACAGGAGTCTCTGACAGCAGACGAGCGCTGGTGCAAGTTCTGGCATTGCCCGTGCAGAGGATGATCACGAGGGCCACGAGCACAGGAAGCTTCACGGGAACCGCCATGGCGTGCAGGGAAGAAGAGTCCCAAGATGCTTGGAGGATGAATTAAGGGACGCTCTCTCTCTGCTTGGATTTGGTAGTATGTATTGATTGCCAAAGGGCCCTTAATTTAGCAATGCAGTGAGAGCCTGTGGCTCGGTTTGTGGAGGGGAGGGAGTTTTGGCTGATTGGAAGGTGCAGAAGTAATAGTTTCTGAATGCTATAATTAAGCCATTGTCTTTGTTTCATGGAGCATCAACCAGAGATTATTACTAAATCTAACCTTGTTTTTTTTAGAGATAATTAATTATTAAATATCAGAACAAATTAATTCTAGTTATTTTCTGGTTGGTGTAAGTGGAGGAAGACTACTGGAGTCCTTTGTGATACGAAAGTATAAAGGGAAATTCTACCGCACTACTATAAGACCAGCAATATTATATGGTAGTGAATGTTGGGCTATGAAGGAACAACAAGAACATAAAGTGGGTGAAATGAGGATGTTGAGATGGATGTGTGACTATACTAAAAAGGATAAGATTATAAATGGCTATATACGTAAACGAGTCGGAGTGGTTCATATTAACGAGAAGATGATAGAGAATCGTTTGAGGTGGTTTGATCATGTTCAGAGAAGATTAGATACGTCAGTAAGGAGGATAGACAATCTGAAGTCCGACTAAAAGAGGAAGATGAAGATCAAGGCGAGCACTTGGCAAGCTAATAGAATGAGATCTATTAATAAATAATATACCTAAAAAATTTAGTTACTGATAAAGCGTAATGACGTTGTATAATCTACGTAGCCGACTTCATTTAGTAAGATAAAACTTTGTTGTTGTTGTTATTATTTTCTGTATTTGCATTGAAGCTTTTAGCATGAGGTGACCAATGAGAATGGTCATGACACTGACACCTCTGATCAGTGGGCAGCAGAAAGAGAGTAGAATATCAATGCTGCAAAGTTGTGCAAGATTTGTGCTTCTGGAGTCTGCAGAGCACCTTGAAGACAAAAGTACACAACGAAAAGACAAAAGCAAAGAAAGAAGAATTGAAAGAGATGTAGATGTATATGTTTCACCCAAGGAATAGCAAAGAGGAAGTTAACAAAATGTTCAAAGCTTCAAATATTTTACAGAACTATACAATCTAGTTGTAGTGTTCAACTCCTGAGTCTAACATAATCTCGAATGGTGGTCTCTAACACTTCTGGTGCCATGTTAATTGCAATCAAGTTCTTTTAATATTTTTTTTATTTTGGATGTCGAGGGATTTTTACCATATATGAAATTGTAGTGGGGAAAGTGCAGATCCTTTGATTTGTTCATTAAAAAAGACAGGATTTTTAAGTGTAAGATGGATGCATCCACTGCCATCATGGAAGCTCCTCTAAGGTGCATTCACTCGAGAGGGGTAAAAAGTTGAGGATAATAAATTTTTTATATGATTTTCTGTGCATCATAATTACTCAATAGTTGGAATTGTCTGTTTTATATGAATGTCTCATTGAGGCCTAGAAGATTTTAAATTTTTTATTTCCTATTTTGTACCGTGAATCCTTATATAAATTTTATAGGGTTTGAATTATTCATCATTTATTATTATTTTTCTATTAAAAAAAATTTCAGTCATCGCTCGAATACGTAGCTCAATTAAAAATGAACATCGTAAATCTCATGTCTTCTTTTATGTGCGAAATCATATCTCTCTCGTCGTATATCCGCTACAAGAATTGTTCATCCTGCCCCGGGTTGCTATAATTTTTTGTGGGGACTGACGTTTATTGCATTAGAATGGTAGGTGGCTATCTTAATCACTGAGTGAGTGCTTCAATAATACCTTTGAATAAGTTTTACCAGTGGCAGCACCATCATTTGCTTCCTTTCAGGCCAATTGATGTATTCAATTAGTCCTTAGCAGAAAGAACATGCTAACTTTGCATGCTGTATCTTTTGCAGCAATAGATCCTGAGTTGTCTGAACAACTCTGACTGGTCTGCTGGAAGAGAAATAATTATCATCATGCAGCACAGTTAACTCCTGAATCACTAGAACAGTCTTGGTTGTATCTTCTGTAGTATTAGACTTAGATTTACTACACCTTATGGACTATAAAACAAGATGTTGGTTTCATCTCCCACTATAAATCATTAATTAACTTGTTCTTTGCTGAAAAAAGATGCCCCATATAGAAAAGTTTTTGTAGTGCTTGAATTGTTGATCACAAGTTCATGAAATTTATTTGGCCTTTATCCAATGAGTGGCATGGTAGCATCATACATATATCGTTGAAGAATCCACAACTGTGGTCCGCAATAAGGTGAACTATGATGACAGCAAAGAATGCAGAAGCACTAATTTTTACATGCATTCCAATATATGCATGGCAATGCACAAGAACCCCCACTCTTACCAGTATCCTGGAAAGATCAGTAAAACTCACCTGATGTACAGAAACTATGTTAAAACAAGAAAATTTCTAAAAAAAACAATGTCCGAATTGAGTTCCTGAATCCATAACCCAATTGTTGATTCATCATGATCAGAAAGTATCTGAATTCCAACAGTACACAAATAGAATGCAACTGTACCTTGTTTCAATATGAATTATCCAATAAGCTCATGAGAGCATCTACCACAAATGCTGGAAGAATCTACAATCAAATGACACGGACATAGAACGGATCGCCTTCATCGGTTTCGTACCCCGATTCATCAGACAATTTAGAACCCTCGTGCTCAAAAGATTTGATCTTTGAAGCCCTTTCGAGCAGGGCCTCATCAGCTTCAAACCCAATGCAATTCTTCACAATTAATCTCTCCATGTCTCTGCAGGCATCCATGATCCTTAGCAGCTGCTCCCTGGGCAAGTAAGACTTGCTCAGACACAGGTACTTGAGCTGTGGCAGCAGTCCGCTGATGGCCGTGACATCTTCCTCTTTGATGGAGCCGTACGTTCTCAATCCAGCAAAGTTCTTACAGTGGTTACTGATCTGTGCCGCCATGTCCAAGAAAGCAGACGGCTTGGACTCCATCTCCAGCTGTTGGAGCTCCTTCCACTTCCCCACGAGCTCCGGGACGCGCGGCTCATCCTTTGACAGCAAATTGGGGAACACGACCTTCTGCAGTCTCGTGCACCTTGTCGAGCAGTTCAATTTTTAGAATTGGATTTAGCGAAGCATCAGAAGGCAGCAGAAGAAAAAAAGATGGATGCGTACTCGTCGGAGGAATACAGCAAGTCCTGCAGGGACGCGCCGAAGGCGAGGGGGAACTGGAGCTCGACGGCCAAGCCATTGCTCCTGGCCACTGCAAACCTGAGGAAGCCCGAGAAGGAGAACCTGTCGACGGCGTACCGTGCCATGAACGTCCTTGTGAAGTCGCTCCATGGCATGAAGTCCAAGCCCCTGAAGTTAAGGACCCTCCAGCAGAGAGGGTCCAGAGAGGCCCTGAGCCACGACCTGCACACGAATGGCACGGCCAGCGACAAGTCGGCCATGGTGAGCCTCCGGAAGATGTTGGCCAAGCAGTCCATCTCCATGTCCTCCCACCTCCTGAGCCCTTCCTCCATTGCCCCCCCTTCGCCTCTCTACCACGTACACAGCTCCCTCTGTCTTCCTCTTTTTTTTGCTGTAAAGGTTCCCTCTGCATATAAACTGGTGTTTCGGTAAAAGAGCTGCAATACGAAGAAAGAGAGAGAGAGATAAGAGTGCAGGTAGAAAAAGATACGAAATTTATGAGATTCATTTTTAATTGGGTTAAATCCTCGAGCGATGATTGAAAATTTTTTTTATAAAAAAATAATAGATGATTACAAGATGCAAAATAATCCAAATTCTATGAAGTTTATATATAGACTCTCAATATAAAATAGAAAATTGAAACCCTAAAGTTGTCTAGGTTTTGGGGGCTCCGCCCCTAAGCTCCTATAGAGGATCTCTCTAGACCCCCCTCAGGCTCGTTGATCGAGCAGCGAGATTTTCGTATGGGACGGGCGATTTCGCCATCCCAATTATTCGAGCGGCTATGATGCACTGAAGGACATTAGGATTAATCTTCAAAATATTATTAAGACAATGTCATGTATTGCATGCATATTATTGATGCAGGTTGAGTTTGATCTGTGCAGGCGTCTGCAATACGAACATTGATGCTGTGCACGTCCAAGTACAGATGACACAGAGCTGATGCCGCACAGGAGAGGACGGGGACCTGCTGGTTGGATTTTAGGGGGAGGTGAGAGAGTGGTAGGTCTAGTTGTTACAGAAAGACCATGTCAACAATAGAAACGTTCTATGCACATTTATTTCTAGAATGCTTCGTGTTCAACGAAAATAATACAAGTCTTAGGTGCATTTGGAAAACTTTTCATTTTTATAGCAAACTTTTTTTTTCAATGAATTCATTTTCAACTTTTTTAAAAATCTCAGAAGTTGTTGTCAATCAGTCATTTGTTTTAAAAAAAGTAGCTTTTACCGAATACTGAATTCAAGTCATGACATCTTTAGCATCCATCACAGAATTTTAGTATACAGAGGTTAATTCTTAACAACATACGGCAGCTCAAATTATATGTTTAAACAAGTAGTTGCATGAGCAAGAACAGAACTTGTATAACTTAGAACTTCATCGGCATTCAGAGCTATTAGCATTTAACCAAGTCGATATTCGAATGAACGCAACAAAGATAAGTCTTAATCAAATTTGCGACTCCATGAATCGAATTCGAGATTACTAGTTTTCATCATCAATTGAGATACAGATCTGCTAATCATCTACGCCAACCAACTTAATTAATTATGTCATTAATTTGATCGTTCTAGGATTTATGAGGACAGGGGCAGTTGAGATCCTTCATTAAGAACGTAGATGCCATTTTCCAGAAATGGTAGCAGATCATGTCAAGAGTAAGCGGTAGATTGAGCAGATTTGAGCAATATTTTAAAATTCGATTCGGACATCGACCCAGATAGTTTGACGAGTTAAATTCGATCGGTCGAATCGATCGGATCGGATGATCGAACCAGATAATAATAAATTAATATAAAATAAGAAATTGTAAAAGAAATGACCAGTCCAATTACTATAATAAAAATGAGGTGTAAAATCAAAATACATGAGCACATATTATTAGTTATAATAACATGATATTTTTTAATTCTAACTCATAATTTATAATAGTGTTTAATGACCAAAGATAAATATAAAATAATTATTAAATATTAATATGCTCGATTGATTCATTAAGTTTTTTTATTTAATATAATTATTTCTAATCTTATTTATATGATAAAGTAGATTATTTAGCTCTAGAAAAATAAACTAAGCTTCTAGTATTATTATTATTTAAAAAAAATATTTTTTTGGCTAAGTTTGTCAAACCTTCCGGGTTGAGCGGTTCAACTCGGGTTTTGACCGGATCAAAGTGGTTCAATTGACATCCCGAATTTTGGAGTATGGTCTATTTTAGACCCCGGACTCCATTGAGACCGATCCGATCGGCCAGGCCGGGCTGCGTTTTACAACATGGGATTTGAGAGAAGAATTATTTCTGCAAAGCACAGAGAAAGCAATTAAAACTGACATAGTAATTCTAATTACGGCGGATAACGTTCGCAGTGAAATATCTTTGTATATGCAAAAACTGAAACAGAGAAAGTGGCTATCATCTTATGTTGATGACAGAATTTGTGTGAGAAAGTTAAAAAAGAAGAAGAGAGATTTCATGCATATCAGATGGGAATGATTCTTTCATGCTAGTGGGCGCAGAAAGGCAAAAACTGCACGAATCCAATCGAAATCAACAGTAGGTCAAAATTAGGCACATCCATTGCTACTGCTTTCCAAACTCTTTTTCTGATGTTTTTTTCTTTTTTCTATTTTGAGCAAAATTTAAGGTTGATATCTTTTTCAATACCAATCCAGGTATCGATCTACTTGAGTTTGAAGCATTAAATGTAATTTTCTTCTTACCTTAATTTTGAAAAAAAAAAAAGCTGGCACGAGTTCATCAAAGCAAATTCCATCTAGAAATCTTGAGTAACTTTACATCAGGCAACCTTCTTTAATATTTCTCTGGTGTTCAATCATATAATTCATATACACGTTTTACTGTGTGCAAGCTGCAGTTTTGAACTCAATTGGATGATTAAATAACTCACAGCTTCTCAATTTCTACATTTATTCTTTTCCACTTCACCCACTCACTAAAATTACTTTTCATTAGCTTCTGATTTGGTGGTGTAGGAAAACTTCAAGTGTTCATGATGTGATCATGCTTGGACTGAAGCCAGAAAAGACTGGTTTTCTTAATTAGCAGTTTGGCCACGTCTTAAAAGCTTGAAAAAAGAACATAACAAAATCAGAATTGGTATGATGCTTACCGAAATCAAATCCGCAGAAGCAGCCTCTGTTTGGTAATTTCTGACTGTCTATTTGTTTTTACTTTAGATGGAAAGTAAATCTTTTTTTTTCAGCTGAGAAGAAAATTGTGAAATATATACAATTGCTTTAAATTGAAACTAGGCTGTAATACCCGGCTTCAGCAAACAAAGAAAAGAAAAAGAAAATAGAGCACACATATATGTGTTCAACTAGGAGATATGATTCTAAGTTAATTTAAATTAAACTGAAACACTATACTCCTCCATATAAGTTTCAAGCCCACGAAACTGTTTTACAAGAACTTATTATTTTCTTCCCTAAGCTGTTATGGGATTTCTCCCTCTTTTCTCTCTCTCTCTCCCTCTTTCTCTCTTGATCTCAATGGACATCAACGAAAGGGCAGAGCCACAATACAAGAAGAAGAGAAGAGGATTACGAGATGAAGACAAGGAACATTAGGGGACGCAACACCATAATAGATCGACGAAAGAAGTATACTTTTAGGTGAATCCCTTTTAGATATGTTTTCATGATAAATAATTGTAAACCTAAATCCTAATAGTTCATTGTTATAAATATGGCTTTGGAATTTTTATTTAGTCTCCTAAATGCCATCATGATTTGAATATAATTATATGACAATGTCTGTGCGGGAACTTAGAATTAGATCAACAAAAAATTGAGAAGTCTCAACCTTGGATAGTCGGACACAAACCGTATTCCTTTTAGACATTGACCGCATTCGTATGGATCAATCCCTAGAACTGCATTGGTCGTGAAACACGACTTGGGTCATGCTGAACATAGTCCACTTGCCCAAAGACAGAGATCATGTTCCGAGTTATTTCAATTAATCTATTAAATGCTAACACGTGGTCTATGTCAATTTGTAAGTCGAGATGCCGTGCCCCATATTATTTTATGTTTTTGTATATAATCGGATTACATTAGTGCAGGTCCGCATCGAAAAGATGAACCTATGAACATGCGTTGTGTTCATCTAAAACAATGTTTATACGCTGTCAATGCATGGATGTACATGGCCCGTGTCAAACCGTAACGTGACCTACGTTGATAAATATGACTCGACAATGTATGCTTAAATGATTTATCTCGCCGAACAGGTCCTATGTTTAGATCCAACACGGCCTATGTTGGTGGTGTTGTTATAACATGTTTTCACTATTCTTTTTGTAAACCATAGATGATGAATTATTCCTTGATTTCATGTTATGTTAAGGACTAATATTGAAAAAAAAGATAAGGATTTAACTATGTCATTTCAATAAAAATTTAAATCATCATGTATTGCATTGTTTGGAGTCATTAACAGATCATTACATTGTTAGGGTCAGTTGCGTAGATGCAACAAAGCTATTTGATTCCTATTGTACGATACGCTTCGTGTTGTATTCTTGAATATCCTCTCCTTTGTGGAACCTTGTCATGATTTGTGCACCCCATTAAATCATTGTATTAGCGAATCTCCAAAGAACTCATTAGTCATTTCAAAATGTGGCAAGTCAAAGATACTAATATTAATCACATGGAACTAAAATATTGTACTAAATTATTGCATTGAACTAGTGCATTGCATAAAAAGAAAATAACACTCCGAAAATTGAGAATTTAATGAGAAATATTAAATTCAAAGCATTGAGATGAGATAAAATAGTACATGGTATTGTATTGATGATTAGTGTTTCTCATGATTTGATTATATTGTGTACGTTTATTTTTGTGATTTATGATCTCATGAATCATATATCTATTTATTGTCATAACTCACGAAGAGAATTATCTCTCATGTATTGGATCTTGCAAGTAGTTACTATAGAGAGATATATCGGCTGATGTCGTGACATCATAGTGTTTTCATGTCGAATTCACTTTGAATTTGATAAATATATTGCTTGTGAAACGACTGATGCTCGTGATGAATAGAACTTGCACATGATTATGATATTTGATTTAGATGTCTCTTTTATTTTGAATTGTATTTACTTGTAATAGTGACGATATAATATGTAATACTTTCACATTTTATTATAAAGTTTTTTATATTATTTCACTTTTTAGTGATTAGATAGTCAAACTTATAGTCAAAGTATTGCATAAATATCGTAATATTTTTAAGAGGACATTCTACCACGTTGCGAGATATCATTTTAGAAGAGTTATGCACACTCTCACGCAATTTTCATATTTTAATAATAAAAGTGACCAATTAAAAAATCAATGATCTACAGCTCTTGAAGATATATTTTTGTTTGCCTTTGAACAAAACACGCCATTCATATACAGATTTAGACATACAAAATCAAGTATAGTGAAAAAGTATTTCGTAAGACTTTTCTTCAAAACTTTTTGTTGCAACAAATGCGATCGAAATTTAAAATTCTTTTATCAATAAGTTTACATATTCCTCAAATTATTAGTTTAATCGAAATAATATGTTATTTAATTTTCAGGTGATAAATTATTCTTTATGTAAGAAAAGTGAAATAATTGGAATCAGCATGCTCCATAGTTAATCTTATCCAATCGATTTAAAGAACTCTAGTATGAACATATTAATAGACGAAACAATAATATAATTATCACGTTAATTAAGCACATATATATTACGAAAAACACGAAAAAACAATTATTTGAGGGAGGAAACCATGTTATGGACATTTCACGTTGTTTCTTCAGCCCATCAACAATTCTTTGAAGGCCCAACAAAAACTTGACGATTAAAAAGGAACACCGCTTATATAAATAACAACAACAACAATAATAATAAATAACATCTACGTGGAAGCCACATGACACGTTGACCGCATTGACCGGGGTCCTACGTGAAGGCCAAGAACGTGCATGGATCGCCGCATCCACGTGGAGACTGTGCGCGGCGGCGCACCCGCCATGAGCTCCGCCGCGCCCACGTCCCACGTAGGCCTCCCTCCCCCTTTACGCCGGCCACCCAAAAAAAGCCTTAAAGTTGCAGCAGGCGGCCATCTCTTCTCATCCCTGCCACTGCCACTGTACCTCGCCCATGCACGCACCATCACTAATCATCTCTTAATCCCTCGTTTCACAGCAAGAAATCATCCTCTAATTAACTTGGCAGTATAATGGAGGAATACATCAAGAATGTGTATAAATAGGAGAGCCAGTCCGCCCTTCACTCTTCACTCCAATTTAAGCAGCTCCAAACCACCTGCAGTGTTTGTTCTCTCAATTGTCTTCCAGCTTTTCTCCAGTATCGGAGCTAATTAATGGCCGTTGCAGCAGCCGCGGAGATGGAGATATCTGCTGCTGCTACGGGCGCGGCCTTCGTCGTCTGTCGCGGCCGCGGAGTCGGGTGTCATGGCGTTCTATATGGGATCAGGAGTGAAGCCGACGACGATGATGACGATGACGACTACGACGTTGCTCCGGCTGCTTAATTGACTAATTTTAGTTCCTCTACGTGTGTTATGGATGTTAATTTTTAATTGAAGTATGGTCTGCATTATGGATAATATGGTATATATATATATATATGTATGATGGAGTTGGTTAACTTAGGAGAGAGTACAGAGAGCTAATCGTGAGACGTACACGGACTTATGTAGCAGAAGTAGCAGTCGAGTTCCTGCTGTTTTAGTTCTTTGTAAGCTGTAGCAGTTGCATGCATGGAATAAATTACTTCATAACTGTTTTTGTTTTTCACATATGTTATTAGTCCCGACTAATTTATATTATTTAGGGTCCGTTTGATTTCAAACTGATTAATTTTGTTTGGATAACATAACGAAAGAGAGGAGAAAGAAAAAAATATATATTTTTTATTAAATGAATATATCTTAAGGTTTGTATTATATAGTTACATTTAAATATTTCTTTTTCCTCATTTTCATCCCAATTTAGGGTTGAAAAAAAAAA
Organism: Pontederia paniculata; assembly: GCA_001647135.1. Lineage (NCBI taxonomy): Eukaryota > Viridiplantae > Streptophyta > Magnoliopsida > Commelinales > Pontederiaceae > Pontederia > Pontederia paniculata. Next base: position 31,754 of record LTAE01000033.1, read on the forward strand.
TGAGCTCTTAAAAGGGAACGAAGGTAAATAAAGAGTACACTCTCCTCCATTTTTCTCGCTTTTCCTTCTCCTCCTTTATCCTTTTTTCACCTCCAACCAAATAGGCCCTTAATGATGACGAGTGAAACTTTAAAAAAAATTATATATAAAAAAATTAAACTCGAGATTTTTTAAAATGGGAAAAAAAATTTTACCGCTCCAGTAACATAACAATTTTTATTTACCTCAACAAAAGATGCTATAGCTTTGTTACGTTATAGTTAATATAGTTATATAACTTTTATTAGTAGTTACTTTATTAATATGCTAAAAATAATTGATACTTTTACTATTTGTTATTTTTACGTTTTGAACAAATTTAAAATGCTATTAATTTTTTTCAATGGATATAACCATGAACGACAATCTATTATGCTGCAACTCCAACTTTTAGACATTTATATATCAAGAATCTCATAAGTTATAATTAACGAAGAACGGAGACGGACCCAAAACTAAAAATTAGGGGATAATACATATTAAAAGTAAAATAAAAAATTAGAAGGGGCCAATGATTAAACTCTAGATAGTAATCAAAAACTACACTAAATAGATAATTTTGCTCTTTTTTAATATTTATTATTATATATATATATATATATATATATATATATAATTTTTATATCGAAAAGTTGGGTGGAGAGGAGCCGAGAGTGAATCCGCTCCCGACGAAGAATGTAAGAAAAAATAAAGAAAAGCATGCATAAAAGTTGTGACATGATGCTTTACACACATTGAATGAACCATGATGATCTCCCTACTACTTTTTAACACCCTGCAAGAGTTAAATGATATATTTGAATGACTAATACTATTACAAATGTAAAATAATGACTTCCCGGTTCATCTATATCCAAACTATTGTATGTGTAGATTAAATTTGATCAAAGTTCAAATAACTGGCTTCTGAATAAAAAAGAATAATTAAGTTGATAAGAAAATAAACATTAGTTTATAGTGCATTCGTGGATACGTCTTTCTGGGGAGAAGATGGGTAACCAATCCACTACCACAAATATTCACATAATTATTAAATGAATAATAAGTAGCATAATCTCATATATATATATATTTTTAAATTAAGTAATGTGCACATTAAAATTATGGCATTTTCTATGTGAGTTCCATCTCAAATAAAAAATATATGAACATATGATATCAATTCACATAAAGCTATGAATATGTATATGCACTTCTTCTTTTTTACCATGACTCAATAAATATCTTTTGAGTGACCAATAGGGATTCATTTGTTTTCTCTATTAGAAATTAATACTTCATTATTTGGATATGTAAAGTTCATCCTCAAAAAGCTGCCCGAAGGGACAAAATTCAGCGATGCGCCACTACGAGTTGTCTTCCTACTTTTGTGCAAAACTTGATAAATAGAAGTTTAATTTCCCTAAAAGTATCCTCGAAATTAATTAAGATGATTAACGATTAATGTTGTATTGTTGTACATATTATTTTATTTGCCTTAATGTTGTAGTAGTTATAGTTCTATTTGGACGGCTGATCATTACGTATTGCATGATTTAATTTTATATTAATAATAATTAGATATTAAAAGAATCATGTTTCTCAATAGTTCATTATTGTTTTTACTTATAGTACATAAGCTCTCATTATTTCTTTTTTTGTAAGTGTTTGCACAGCGAGTTTGTGAGAAAACAAGAGAAAGCTCATAGCAAAAATATAACATATTTTTAAGGAAAAAAACGTGTAGTACTTATAAAAAAATAAAACTTTTATTAACGTTACTTTTAGATGTGTCACACATATTATATTAAAAATGTGTTACATTAAAAATATATTCTATTTTTAATAGAGTGTGTAACATAATAAAATAATAATATTTTATGTAAAAAGGAATTATACATCCTCAATAATAATTCTCCACGTTGAATTACAAAGAGGAAAGATGTGAGAGAATGAAGTTTTATTATCAAGAGGTAAAATAAGTTGAATTATGATCAATCAACACGTTGTCAATATATCTTTGCAAACATAGCATCCGCATTACCAGACACTGACCCGACCGTACAAGACCAGTCCGATCCACATTTCTTTATTATTTTATGTTATCTAATAATAAAATCTTATATATATATATATATATATATATATATATATATATAAAAATTTTTAATTTTTAAATTTTANTTAAATTCAAATTCAAATTCAAATCTTCTCAAATTTTATCTCCTCCAAAGATATCTTCGTAACTAAAAAATAAAAATAAAAATTTTAATTATTTTAAAATTTGAAATCTTAATTAATTTAAAATTAAAAATTCAGTAATTGTCCAATAGAATTGGACTCTTAGATTATAATAACTCTTAGGGGTTTGAGCTACAGATTTTTATTATAAAAATCATGGCCGACCCTAGATAAGAAAAAATTGTCTCCTCTATGTTCATGCTTCTTTTTCGATCCTTCTCTCATTCCATGAATTTTATTCAACTTAGGAGAGGAAGATCCTCCATCTCAGTAAGAAAAACGCCGGAGAGGTCGTTCTCGAAAGATTAGGATAAATTCCGACGAACCCGAAGGTATGATTTTCGGCGGATTCCTTGTACATAAGATGATGTGATAAGATATGCATGTTTTCATGGATTTTTCCCTAGAGATTTATATATGTGATCGGACCCTACGGCTACAGGAAAATCACTCAGAACCCGAGCGCGCTAGGCGCTAGGCGCGCCCCTGGCGTCGACGCGCTTGGCCACGATGCGCGCGCCAGTGCGCGGTGAGTGCTTGGCGGCGACGCCCCGCGCCAATGCGCGGTGAGTGCCTGGCGACTACGCGCGCGCTAGTGCACGATGAGCACCTAGCGTGAGATGTGCCAAGGCACGATGAGCGCCTAGCGGCGACGAGCGCTCTAGTGCGCGATGAGCGGCGCGCACATTGAGTGCCCGGCGGCGACGCACGCTAGGGCACGGGGAGCGCATGGTGGGTGACGTGCGTGTTAGGGCACAGTGAGCACCTGGAGACGATGCGGGCGCCAAGGCACGGTGAGCGGCGCACGACGGACGCGTGGTGGCGCAGGACGAGCACAGGCGGCGACGCGGAGGACGAATGTGGTATGCGCGTGAGTGATGCATGGCAGGCGTGGTATGTCGTGCGCACGGTGATGCAGGACGGATGCGCGGGCGATGTACGCAGATGACAAGTGCGCCAAGTCGCGCACCTCGTGGTGCGCGCCTGGCGGCGACGCGCGTGCCAGGGCACGATGAGTGGCACATTGCGAACGCAGGCGTCACATGGCGACACATGGAGGATGCGCGCGGACGACATACAACAGGCGATGCGTGCGGCTATGCACGACAGACATGGCATGACGACATGCAGTAGGTGGCACGGCGACGATAAAAGTACATGACTTTTTTAATGATTTGCTGATAAGAAGAATGTAAGGACCTTGTTGACGTAAGGGTGTAATATTAATAACACAAGTAGGACGCCGACCATTGTTGGGAGTAGCATTGTTAATTATATAGGACGGGTAGTGTGGCTACTATTAGGTTCTTGTTGTACACCTAACTCCCGCTGTGAAACAAAGAGGATTCATGTGCATCATCCCCTTTTAGGGCATTGGCCGTGGTTAGTGCACCACTACTGACAGTCGACGTACTTGGAAGATTCATTAGCAATTAATTAAATTATCTCAAAATTATTTGAACACAATTATGGGATAAAAGATCTAAGATTGCTAAAGTGATTCATATTAAAGTATTTGCACTAATACATGGACAGTGTATCTTGTTTATGTCTTGATGTTGTTCCAGTGCAAAGTTATAATCCTGATATTGTTCGAGGATATGATTTACTCTATCTATGCTCTGATGTTATTTCAAGATATTATTATTTCCTTGATGTTGTTCTAGAATAGATGTATTTCTGATAATGTCCCAGGATAAGGATGGCTTTTTTTATTTTGTTTCCAGTATAGATGGTAGGTATTAACTCCTAATGTTGTCCCAGGAAGTATGACTTTACCTTGCAGCATATTACTTAGATTTTGTTACATATCATTGTGACTATTATTATAATATAAAAAGCCTGATTAAATGTCATCTTAATATTCATTTTTATGTCGATATATATTTACTTATTTTATGTACTTGTTGCCTTATACATTGAGCGTCTTATGCTCACGGGATATTATTTCTTTTGTGTTGAATCCACAACTGACTAGACTATGGTGGATTCCTTATGCTGGTGGTGTGTGATGGCTGACGCTCGTGGTGGATCCTGTCTGCACATGGATGTCTTTTGAATCTCCTTTATCATTAGATCTCTCTAATTTGAATAATTGAGTTGTATGATCATCTGCCAAGATATTGAACTTGTTGTCGTGAGAGACTTGCAGACTCTCAGTTTGTTTATTTTTTGCATTTTATCTATTGAATCTTTAGTCATCTTAGTCTTATTTTATTATCCTACAATTATTTCGTAATTTTTTATTGACTAGTCAAAATGACAAAGCATAAGTCAAAGTAGAGTTTCCATGTTCACATCTTTATCGCGTGGGGAATGTGAGTTTGGGGGCGTTACATATATATTAGACGTGTCCAATTGCACTAGTCTGTTTGAATAAAAAAAAATTGTTCTAGAAAATTTTTTTCTAATATTTGTCCATTTTCTTAACCCATCTGAAGCACTATTGTTCTTACTATGATATTGAACACGTTGATCCACTTTTTATCTTGTCCTTGTAATAATTATACGTGAGACCCACAAACTTAATCATAGCTATTTGGATAATATATGAGAATAAAGCATTAATCCAACTCCTATCAGGTCGGACCGTAAATGTTGTTTTGGAGCCAGGTCGGACCAACACAATTAAAAATTGATTATATCTGATCTTAATGATTAATATTGTCTTTGGTAATAATTTTTTTAATAACGAACACACTTTTGAAAAAGTTTTAAAATTATTTTTAATTATAATTAATTTATCAAAAAAAAAATATTACTTAAGATTTTTACCAAATATATGATACTGAAAAAGCGAGTTATGCTTTCTAAAGCTAAAAAAAACCTCTTTAAATGGAGCCTAAGTGAGGAGGGATAGAGACCACCACCGCCCAGTAATAACAATTGCTGCCATGCATTCATTTGTATTTTTCATGTTCGTCGCCCCATTTATTTATTTTTTATGATAGACTCAATCGATATTTAGGATTAATTCGATGTTTGAATAGAAATTAAAAGGATTAATTAAATTAATTATTTTAAAAATTAAATCTAAAATTGTTAGCTCTCGTAAATATTCACTTGCTAACCAAACTTGGTTGGTCGTCGCCCCATTTATGTTTCACAGTAAATGGTGTCCTTATTAATATGTTAGATATCACGTGTTACATCATTAGCTATGTTTGGATCGATATCTTTCTACTAGATATGTCG
>LTAE01000033.1:55725-99523 GCA_001647135.1 Pontederia paniculata
TAAATGATTTCAAATAACAAAAACAAAATAGCAGTTCATTATCTAGAATTTTTTTTTAGTACTTAATTGCTTTTTCATTGATTATTAATAATATTATTATTATATGATACTTTGAACAGAGAGAGAGAGAGAGAGGAGAGAGAGAGAGAGAGCAACAGCAGCTGGGATTTTGTTGTTGTTGTTGTGTGATGATGTCATGTCCTCCCTCTTTCGCCAGTTTCCTTACAAAAGGGCCGCGCCATTAAAAAGCCACAGCACAGGGGGTCAAATTTCTAACAAACTCTTTGTTCCACACAGAGGAGAGAGAGAGAGAGAGAGAGAGAGAGAGAGAGCTGTTCTGCTTCCTTCTGCAAAGTCTTTCTGTACGAGAGAGAGAGAGAGACAGAGAGAGAGAGAGAGAGAGAGAGAGAGCTCTGTTATGTTTCACTTCTGCAAAGTTTTTTTGTACCAAAACTAGGAGGAGGGGAGAGGTGGAGTGCAGCATCCCTGAGCAGAAAAAAAGGTGTGCCTTCTTCCCTCACCTGATTTGGTTCCAAAATCTTGTTCTCTGCGGTTTCTTGTCGCTGCTCTCCAAATTGGTCCTCAGAATCCATCGGCTTGTTTGGAATTCTGTCTCTTCGAGCATTCCTTGCTTTCGTATCTGTTCGAAAATGATCATATTCTGATATGTGCGCTCTCCACTTGTCCGTGTCGGCAATTCCTTAATTGTTTTCCTTCTTCCAGCAGTTTTGTGCCATAAAGGTGTGATTTTTACCATGAGATTGCTGGTGATTTTTGAGTTTTTTTTTCAAGTTCTTCATTGACTTGGTGACGCTTCATTTGTTTCTTGTTTGCTCTGTCGAGTTGTTCTTCTTGAGTTCTTTTTTGCTCGTTTGCTCCGAGAGATCCACGCCATGGTGCAAATTTGCAGCTTTTTTTTTTCTTTTGGTTGTGTGATGATGCATAGTTGAACTGGTGATCTTTGTGCTCTCTTATTGTTTGCAATATGTTCTCTTTGGTCACTGTTGTTTCTCTAGTTACAGAAGCTGTCATTTTTTTTCCAAGGATTCATTAGCAATTATGGCACTTCAGCTACAGGAATTTGTGTTCTTCCCTTTTTTTTTAACATTTATCTTCTGATGAATTTAACTTTTTTTCCCTTCATGATTTAGGTATATAATATAATCAGGATATTAGCTAAGGTTAAATAATTCATCCTATGGTTATCCTATGACACTTTCTCTTCCTTGAAAAGATACAGTTATTTATATCTATGATAAGCTTTGTTCTTCTAGCAAGATTTAGTAATTTTTTCTCTCTTTTTTTTCTTCTATTCTTTGATGGAAAAAACAGATAAAATTAGGAAACAATTTATGCAGCCAAAAGATGTTAATAAATTATGTTTGTATTGCATGGCTTAAAATTTCATTTTTATGTCTGTTGCTGTATTTGAGTACATCTCCTGATTCATATCTGGTTTCCTTCTGATAGTGAACTCCATAGGAGAAGATGAGTCAATATGTTCCTGATTGGAATGTGGAAGATGACTCAAGATTTTTTGGAGATCTCCTTCCAATGACAAATCAGAAGCTATCTACAGGGTCAGTATGAGTTCTTTACCACTTTACGATAATATTCTTACGCACAAAGAAGCATGAAAATTGGTAAAATGAAAAGAAAATGCATGCATTATGCTGTCTCCTTTTGGTTATTTACAGAGCAGAAGACGAACTTGTTGAGTTGCTGTGGCAAAATGGGCATGTGGTCATGCATAGTCAGACTCAGAGGAAAAGCCCTGTCACTTTCAATGAGTTCAAACAGGTGCAGAAGCCTGAGCAAATACAAAGATTGGAGCAATCCATTGGGAATCCCAGCACCCTTATCCAAGATGATGATACTGCATCATGGTTTCAGTACCCGGTGGATGACTCATTAGACAAAACATTCTGTTCCGACTTCTTCTCTGAAATGGCCGGTGCAGATGTATATGGGTCTGATAAAATCAACAAGGACATCATTGCAGACCACGAGAGATACGTGAAATTCGGTTCAAGCAATGATGGCAATCTTGGCATGTCATCAGCTCCTGATCATTGCACTCTTTCAGAAAAGATACTTCCTCCTAATCCTATATCTAACAGTCTCAGTTCTCCGCCGGAGGCTTCTTGCTTGGAGAATGATAGTGTCCTGAATTTTTCGCACTTCACAAGGTCGTCGAAGGCCGACTTTGAATCTTCAATCAGTCGACTTCCTAATGGAGGATCAGTGAGCGGAATTAAAGTAAGAGCCCAAGAACCTTCCATGATGACAGTTGGATCTAGCAATTGCGGGAGTAATCAAGTTCAGTCGCGCGTAGATCGAAGCCATGCCTTGAGCAGTGATACCGCAGGAGGTGCTGCAGGACCGCCAGAGGAGGATGGTAGGATTAGGCTTCCAACAGACATAGAGATGGCTAATGCTCATGAAACTGCTACTTCTTCATCAGGTGGTTCTGGTTGTAGTATTGGAAGGTCAGTGTGGCAAAGTCAGAGTAACCAGAGTCAGAAAAGGAAGGGAAGAGTCGTGGAAGACTTGGAGTGCCAGAGTGAGGTGCTTTTACACTATTTCTTTATAGAAAATACTATTTTTATATATGTTTTACATCTTGTTATGTGAATCAAAGAATATAAAATTTGTAACCTGCATCATTATTCATGCAGGATGCCGATCATGGGGAGAGGATAGCAAAAAAGCCAGCTCATAGGTCTACATCAACACGCAGGAGTCGTGCCGCCGAGGTCCACAACCTCTCTGAGAGGGTAAGAAATGATTCAGAACAATAATTTGGAGCTTTACACATTTACAGATATCATCCTCATTTCATGACACTGACATGTAGAGAAGAAGAGATCGAATAAACGAAAAGATGAAAGCACTACAAGAGTTGATACCACATTGTAATAAGGTAATGTGTCTCTTTCAGTCAATATAAAACCCCATTCATCCTCCATTGTATGGAGAAAGTTGCATACTTCCTTTTTTCGTATGTTCTGATTCTCGTAATAAGTTGTGAACTTGATTAATAGTATTCTTGTTTAATTCTCATTATGTTTTAAATTTAACGATATCAGGCAGACAAAGCATCAATGCTTGATGAGGCAATTGAGTACTTGAAGACACTCCAACTCCAAGTTCAGGTTTGTAAGATTTAATTGTATATTGGTACTATCTTTTATCTTTATAACAATTTACGCCATTTCTTGTGAATTAACCATCATTTATGGTTCAGATGATGTGGATGGGAGGTGGCATGGCAGCACCAATGATGTTTCCAGGAATGCAACAATATATGTCTGCCATGGGCATGGGAATGGCTCCTGCTTCTCTTCCTTCCATGGCAAATGCAGTCCAGATGCCTAGAATTCCATATGTCAACCAAACTATGGCCACAGCAACTGCCAGAAACCAGACACCAATGTACCCTTCACCTTCCATGCCTGCGGTAAACTTCTCAAACTCCATGCAGGGCATCCATCATCCTGATCCATATGCCTATCTAGCCTTCCCTCACTTGCAACCTCAAGTTCAGGTTTGCATCTCCATCTTTATGCCAATTTTCTTCTTTATTCTTTTCCTCGTCGAGACGTTTCCGACGTTATCTGATACGGTGAATGGACTTTTAACAATATGGATTTCACATATATGGTGCAGCAGAACCAGCCATCATTTGCAACTCACAACAGCTCACTGCCAAATGCTGGAGGAAGGGCTTCGAGCAAAGGAGAAAACAGATCTGGTAAGATAACTTGCATGCCATGAAAGTATTATAAATTTGATTATCATCAGAACTGAGCCCTGTTGCTAAATGAAACATTATATGACTCTTTTGGTATGTGTCACAAATGACTACATGATTAGCAATTCTCTATGTTAAATAATGTTTTATTAAAATTCTTAATGTGAAATTTATTCATCTGTGGATTTTTTTCTAGCTCTTAAGGGATGTCTTTTCAGTATTAATTTCACTTGGTTGTATCTTCTCCCTTTATTCTGTGATATGGAAAGGTAACAAACTGCCAGTGCTAATTGCTTGTGTATTTTGGTGTGAACAGGTTGATGTCACACTCCATATGTAAGCATCCTGCTTTAACTTCATCCTGGATAATCCAATTGCTCGAGAACCATGACATTACATGTTTCTTTGATTGCTGATACTGTAAGAAAATCAAGTGTGGAAACAGCAAAAAGATGGCTGGCATGATCTCGCCTTCCCTCGTTGTCTTATATTCATTCTAGCTTTAAATTGAAGCCAGAATTTATGATGTACATGCTAAGAATTTGAACGGAGAAACCCAAAACTTGTTCAGTAACCTCAAGCTGGTGACATGTAGTTTTCTTGATTATGGAAAAGCCAGACTGGGAGTTTTGAATGGTTACTTTCTTGTAACATCCCATTCTGATGCTATTTCTTTTCTACTGCTGTCTGTTAATGCATTAATATTTAGCTTCATATTTCTCTCTGTATTAATACTATACAGTTTTTTTTTTAACTCTAACTTGTGTATATACAATTTCCTTTCAAAGAACTCAAGGATTAGAACATGCTGACAACCAGTTAAGTTTCTTTTTGCCCTGAACTTTGATATTGAGAAGCCTGAATAAGTGTTAAAGTAATCTAGCATGAAGATCAAGCCTTGTCGCTAGGCTATATTGCTTTTCTAGCAGTCATGCTTTTGGAGATATGTTCCCTGCTTTTTTGATCTTGCATGTTTTGTACTTCAACTCCATTGTATACCAATAATTAGAATCCCAGATATGACATGGTCTTATTCTATGTTATAACATTCTATTTAGCTACACCTTGTCCTTTCAAATAATGCAATCAGCTGCCTGCATGCAATAGTCTCTCTTAGGATCTACCCCAGATTTCAGCAAACCTTTAGCTGCAGCTTGATGTGTCTGCTGTTAAGTGACCAAGGAGACAGGGAGAGGAAAACTTCATAAAAGACCTGCATGATCAAGTTGGTCCTTTAAGCTGTACAGATCTTGGCCATTTCTGGGGGAAGCAATAGATATTCTTATCTGCTGAAACCACACATGATCAACAGAGATTCCCCATGCTTTCCTTTTAAATGGAATGACAGGCTCCATAAAAAAAAAAGATTGATAACATGCATTGTCATCTCCCCTTGGCTCTGCAATATACAATTCCCATTGCTAACGCTGAGGAATGCAACATGATGCTTCCTATGTGAAAAGACTGGTGGGGGGCAGGGAATTGAGAGATGAGATCAGAATCATGTGGCCAGTTGGCCCTATGGAAAGGAGAGAGAAAGATATGGTAAGAATGTTTCTCTCATGGTCCCACTAAGAATCCCATTTGAGTACTTGAAACAAATCCTTGTGAGCAAAGAACCCTATCTGATTAGTGGCTCTCTTGTTGCTCATGTTGCCATCTCTCCTTTTTCTGATGCTGGAAGCTTGAAAGAGACAGCAGTGCCAGTGATAGGTCCCATTTCAAACCTGGCCTCTCTCTCTCTCTCTCTTTCTCTCTCTATTCTATCCACAGGCTGCTTCCAGTGTGCTGAACATTGGTCCACCTCAGATTTCTATATTCTTCTTTCACTGTCCTAATGCTGCATCACCATTATCTTATTCTCTAATCTTATTTGCAGACTCTACTTTATAGTCCATGCTCATTAAAGAATCTGAATAGTAAACTTAGCTTCCAATCCATGTTCTAGTTGTACGGATTCCTTAGTATAATAAATTGAGCCGCACCTCGACCGCGAACTAATTATTTATTCTTTGCTAATAATCATGTGTTCCATCCTGATCAACAGAATCTCACACCACTAATAATACAATAATGGCCACTTTAACAGCAGAAACTTTTGATTAGACACATTAGAGTTCATGAATGATTAGCTTATAATTATGACAGAATGAGTAATCTGGTTCTGGTCCCTGTCTCTTTCAATCAGCATCCTCCAAGATTGGAATTGCATCAAATACTATTCAACACTATCTATAAGTTGGATAATAACAATCTTACATTGCATGCTCCTTTGTAGCATCTAAACAAAGACATCAGGGACCACAGAGATTTTTTTCTCTCTCTCTTTCATCCCTGAGCTGACAAATACAACAAGTCGGCAAAGCAAGACTACTATCCTTACACTCTTGATCAAATTTATTACTGCTCCTGATCAGATTACTGATTAGTTAGTAGGCAAGAGATCATCAGCAAATTTATGTCAGATCTTTAATCAGAAATAGTTAAACAACTGCATGCATGCATGTCGACTATGTCGAGGATATCGTTCAGTTGCTGTTGCGGCCGCGGTTGTTATCGAGTCTTTCCTTGTCTTTCAGGTACAGTGAGGATGCCTCCTCCCTCCATGACATCTCAGAATTGAGTACTTGCTCATGCATGGCATCACAAATCTGATCATGCGTAGCATGATCAACTACCAACTGCAATTGACAGTACGACTTTCGATCAGTTTTAGCGAAACAATCCATGAGTACTGTTTCCATCAGCAACTTGAAAGCAAGTCAAAAGATGGATGCAAGTTGAGATGCACAATTTTCTGATCTGACAAAGAGGTGAAGATAAGAGCAGAAGGGTGTCACTGTGCAAATTGAGTTCTTTCATTGGATTAAGCATCAGATGAAGTTTTGATAGCTTGTGCCTGATCACTTGCATGGGGCTTTTGCACCTCTATCAAGTGCTAAATGTATAGCCCACAGCACATGGAGAGATGACAAAGCAACTCCACTGTTATCTTATCACTGTTCATTGAGCTCACCACCAAAAGGCCATGTCACCATTCATCTACTGTTCCTAAGATTATTAAAATTTTAATTTAATCTTGGTGTATATTCTCTCATTTGAATTGCAATATAGTTTTGCTGTTCCAGTATTAATTTTCAAACTTCTGTCAAGATCTTGCCATGCATAAGCCCAAGAGTATGCTGTATGAGGAAGACAAACTACTGTTTGCAAAAAACTATGACATAATAAATTTGTTGTCTACCGAGGAAAATAACTTTATTGTGAAGCATTTGGCGTGAATGTGATGGAACAAAATGTCAAGTGACCATATAATTACTTATGGTACAAGTACACCAGATGACAATTTACTACATTACAAATCTAATTAATTCACAACAGACATTGCACATGTGATATACTACCAACCAAAGATGAAACCATGCATTGGTCTAACAAAATTGCAATTCCATTTATTACTAGTATTACTGTAAGGCCCCAAGATGACAATGAGAATGAAAATTAGTCCCACATAGACAAAACACGGAGGTGATCATGGGCTTACATGTAGCATCTTCCCTTATCATTCAAGATGCGTTTTAAATTCGTGCGGGCCATGAGCCCAAAGCAAACAATTTCTTGAATGGATCAGAGGTCATACAGAAACAGAGCCAACCTCGTTGCTCACTTGAACCATGTGGATCGACTCAACGAGGACATTGAGTCTCGAAGAGGGGAAGATTATAAGGCCCCAAGATGATGATGAGAATAAAAGTTAGTCTCATATGGACAAAACACGAAGGTGGTCATGGACTTATATGTAACATCTTTCATTACCATTTAAGACGCATTTTAAATTCGTGCGAATCATTAGCCCAAAACGAATAATTTCTTGAATGGATCGGGGGTGTTACAAATACTACTCAAAATATTGAACTAATAAATAGTCATATGAATAAAATCATAATAAGACATAAAAGTAGTAACAGAAATCATTGCCACAAATGAGAGATTGACTAAAGTGATACTTTTTTTTTAGCAGATGATGAGTTTTGTTCTTAAAAATGAAAGCTTGCATACAAAGAGGTATTTAATGGAGGATATTGGAATAATTTGCAGGGGAAGACCTGTGTGGCAAAGCAATCCCGTGGATGGTGTTGGAAGGCAGTTTCTCTGTGGAATTGGACTTGTCCATATTCATCCTCTTGATCTCTCATTGATTGAGCCATTTAATTGCCTTCAGTTTTCCTGTTGGATACTACTTGTGCATGTGAAAACAATGTGTACAGGTATAGAAGTAGAGGACAAAGAAGAAGGATGAGATGGAAGAAATGGTATATAAGATATATGAACATAGTATATTAAGGTCTAATTAAGGTGAGGTCATGAAGCTGCAATTGGTGTGGCCCTACCAAATGGTTGACCGTGCAGAGAAGATGCCAAGAGCTTTGACCGGGAGTTTTGGAGCCATTACATTAACCAAAACGAAGAGAGAAAAAAAATGCTTTCTTAATTCTCGGCAAGCATGCATAAATTCAATAGAGATGATTGTTTACAAATATGTTACTTCACATCAAGATTAACTTTCACTTAAATCCAATCTTAATAAGCTTAACACTTGGGCATAGCATATAAAAGTAATACGCTAAGGCAGTGTTTGGTTATGATATTATTATACCTGGTATAAGTATAGTTATACTCATGGTATAATTATATCTCATTTTTATATTCATTTATATTTGGTTGGATACAAGAATAATAAATCACTTTCTTACCAAAATTGATGGTATAAATTAATATCTACTAGATAGCAGGTATTATTTTTGCCCATGTTATACCCAAATTGGATATAACTTTTTTTAATGGCAAAATTGTCCCTTTCAATTTTTGAGTATAACTTAAGTGTTTGAGTATAATTTAGGGGATAAACTCTTATCCCCTAAATTATACCCCAACCAAACACATCTAAGTATCACCATGAAGAATAAACTTGAATATCTTGTTTGCTTGAAGAATAAGAGGCAGAATAAAAAGATATTTCATCTTATTTTATCAAACACTCATTAGATTGATAAGGATGAATTTGCCATTAAAAATATTAACCTTCAATCTTATAATTTTTTAGAGATAAGTTATTCCACCATATCAACCTTAAAAGTAAAAGATTTCGAGGTGTTTGATTAGAGGATAAGAAAATGTATAATAATTGTATTTATTCTATTCACATAAAAAAGAGTAAGTTATTTTATCAAATTGGTATTTTGTGTACCAAAATTAAAATATTATGTCGTGGATATGAGGCGAAAGAGACTATCACACACAAAAGAAGGTACGATTTATGAGGTTCACTTTTAATTATGTTACGTTCTCGAATGATGATGAAGTATTGACTTAATATGAAAAAAAAAGATGATACAAGATTAAAAAAAAATCAAAATCTAATATAGGAACTTCCAATATAAAATAGAAAATAAAAATTCGATAATGGAACCCTGTATGAGACGAGTGGTTTTGCCGCTTTAATTTATTCAAGATGCTATGATGTATAGAATGTCATATGAATTTACCATTTGATTATGATTTAAGATATTATTAGATGGTTTTATTTAAAAAAAATTAAGACATTATCAATGCAATATTTTGTAAAATTTTATTGCAACTAAATTAATGAATTATCACATATTAATATTTTTATATGCGACGATGAGAAGTTCGGAACAATGTCATATGTGAAAGGCTAAAATGTGTATATAGTGCTTTTGTGAGCTTGTAATGTAAAAATGACTCAGTTATTCAACTTTTTTTTTAAATATAATGTACGCGCACGCAACAAAGCATATTATCCAAAAGCACATTATACCGCATCGGCCTCTATGTGAAAATACATTGGGAGAAGATCGAAACATTAACCCAACTCCATTACAAGTGTAAGCGTCATGATCTTTGGAGATGATAGGGACGGATTCGGAGCGAAAAATTAGGAGACCGATATATATATAAAAGTAAAATAAAAAAATGGGAAGATGTTAAAGATTGAATTCTAGATCTCAACATAGTATTTAAAACCCCCTAATCACTATATTAAATAGATAACATTTAACACTTATTTTATATATTGATTGTATTTACTAGTATATACTTATATATATATATTTTTTTTCTATACCGAAAAGTTGGAGGAGGGGGTCGAGGCCCCATATATAGTGTAAATCCGTCCCTGGAGATGATAACATCCATGATGAAAATTTTTAACTCATTTTGCCTCTATTCCCACTATAATAAGAGGCCATTGGCTACAAGGCCACTACTCCAGGTTTTATGACCCAAATTTTCAGACTTATTTATTTTCTTATAAAAGTCAATGGGCTTGTTATTCATGTGGACTCAAAATGTGAGAGAGAGAGAGATATTTTGAGGCTTATTTATTTTCTTATAAAAGTCAATGGGCTTGTTATTCATGTGGACTCAAAATGTGAGAGAGAGAGAGAGAGAAGCCCACCACTCATAAACCAGAAGCCCACCACTCAAGGTTTATGATCCAAATTGCCGGGCTTGTTTATTTTCTTAACGAAATTAATGGGCTATTATTCCTGTCGACTCCAAATTTGTGTGTGAGAGAGAGAGAGGAGGAGGAGGAAGGGCAATAAAAAAATTATCATAAGGTTTTGTGAAAGATTACATAAAAATCATAAAATTCTATTAATTAGATTCAGCGATAGAAGATTAAATATAAATAAATTATAAAAGATCGAAATTTTAACAATTATCTTAATATTTAAAAAGTGATGCCGAGTGAGAAGTTACGTGCCACTTCATCCTCTGGATATACATATTTTTTTAGGATAAATCTACATCCTCCTAAAAGTTGTGCCTAATAATCCTTCTAATACTCACATCACAAAATTACCTTAAAAAGTTAAACAAATTACAACACATGCCATTTTGAGGTGTTAAGAAGTTTTTTAGGAGGCTCTAGTATCACTCAATTTTTTATTATCCTCTTCTTCATGTAAAAGGACAAAATGGTATAAAAGTTTGAAACCATACATTATCGGGTGAATCATTTAACATCATCCCTCCAAGTAAAATAGTTCTCTCATTTTTTTTTATGAAATGGGGAAATGGTGTAACAACTTGCATTGGCAGGTCACTCATTATATTGGAAGAAAATAATATTATAAAAGACATATTAACTATTTGGTAGTTTCGTTTCGAATTTGAATTTCTCTGAAAGAGATTAATAGTTTATATCATTAGTCAAATTAGTTAGGTGCTAAACAATTTTGAACAATTAAAAAAATGATTTTTTTTTTTGAGATTGGGGAGTCTATCTACACCGTCAGATTTGAATCTGACGATCTGAGATCAAATATAAAAATTTAAAATATTTTAAAAATTTGATCTCAAACTATCATATTCGAATATGACGGTGTTGTGGATCACTGCTAAAGAGTCTACTTAGCAAAAACTACTAAGTAGGCTTCATTTCTCTTTTTTTTTTCCGAAATTCGATCTTGCAGCATGTATTTACCATTAATCATCTGTCATAATATTATTTTTCGTCTTCAATGTCCATTATTAGTAGGATATAGTTCTGGTGAGAAAGTATGCAGCAAGAATTTATTGAAGACCTTGAAGCCATGCTTCCTCATTAATTTGCATAGGTTGGAGGTGGATCATGTCTCCCAAATCACTCCCCCTTGTCATGCAGCATTAATTGATGGAAAAATAAGTAAATATTTCGTCACGCACCTGGCAAATCTCGAGCCCAAAAACATTGATGACACTTCCATTATTAATTTCTAATAAATTCAAATCATGTACGTAAGTCTATTATTATTATTAGATTACTAGGCCAAATAAATATACTCGAACATGAGAAATGAAGCCCTGCCCAAAATGCACATGAAGTACAACTTTCAAAGGAGATCAGAAGCTTCATCCGTCGGATCTAAATTCAACGATGGATATGTGATCGTCTGATTGACTTATTGTGCTCATAGTTCCAATTTTTAAAATATAAAAAGAGCAAAAAAAAGTATGAGGAGAGTGTTGTGGGTGATCAACATGAGTCGTGACCTGCGCTGGCGTGCGCGATTCAAGAGATCGCGCTCCCTATCCATTTGCAACAGTCGCGCACAATCGCTTAGAAGTCGTGGCCATTAGCACTAGGCGAAGATCGCGAGAATGCGCAGGCAGGCAAGGAACGTGGAAAGAAGCAGCTCACAACAATCGGGTGAAACGGCCGTAACGACGGGGTCGGAGTGCAGCGAGCGACGTGACCAATGAAAACATATAAAACGCGTGCAAGGAACCCCACCGTGCAGACGAACCTCTCTTTTCCTTCAAAAACCCCCACGCACGCACCGACGCACGCCATTTTGTCTAAAGCACTATGATATATTATCTTAGAACACAAGCAATAAAGTGTAGAATTATACCACATACTTTCTGTCCCTAGGTCTGCACTCATTATGCAGAGGATGATTCAATTTTACTCTAAATCAAATGCCAACAGAAACCCTTTCAATCATTGAGCTACTGCATGCACACAGTGATTTGGACCTACATTTGTTCCTTCTACATGAAATCCAGCATGCATCAATAGATTCAACATGGATCAAGTTTTGGCCAACAGTTTGATCTTGGAGTAGTTACTCCAAAATTTTAAACTGCTGAACAAGACAAGGAAAACATCATGGATTAGAAGGATTATGTCTAGAGTTGCCGATTTAATCAAAATGTACTCTTCATTTTCATGGGAACATCATGGATTACTCAAGTACTAATAGCCATTTGTCTACATGATGACCACATCCCCAAAGTGACTTTGAATTTTGATTGGAGAAAACATGAAGGTGCTCTCTACTTAAACAGTAAGTACCATGCTACCCATATTTTTAACCGTATGATGATGCTTAATCTATGATGACTTGATTTAGGAAAGAAAAAAAATAGAAGAGAGAATATCTAATATTCACTATAGATTTAACATTCTATAGTTAAAGATGTAGGTAGATGCTTCCTATCTGAACCCTTTGATTGGTGGCATCTCATTTAGCTTCAAGATGGTGGTGAAAGATAAATGACATGGGAAAAGATGAGACAATGTGTAGAAATCGTAACAAGAAGGTAGTGTTCTACTAAAGAGACAAATCTTTTACATAGTTTTTCGTGATTACAATATTTCTTTTTAGTTTCCATTAGTTGTGTTATAAGATTAACATGAAATTTCGGGTAAAATATATTATCAAAAGAGAATGATCTTTTAAGTTTTTTTTCTTGTACTCCTCCAATTCGTCGGATAGGGTGACAAATTTGAAGTGTATAAAAGACTTATCAAATCAAATTTATCACATAAATCTATCTTAATTCTCGTTTAAAAAGAACAATTGTGGGATTTGAAGTGTCTGGAGTCACTCAACTTTGGTAAAATTATTGTATAAGTCATCAAACTTCGGTCTTCAACGTTCAGATCACTCAACTTAGAGTATATCAATATTTAAGTCACTACTCCATTAAAATTTTAAATGATGCTACTTGTTCAATGACATGTCATTTAATTTAAAATAATTCATCAAAATATTATTTTATTTTTGACAAAACTATCTAAAATTTTAGGTATTCTAGACATCAAAGAAATTTAGTTTTTCCATGAAGTCCCCGCTTTCCAATCGACTACTCCTCCGCTAAGACATAATTTGAAAGTTAAATTTTCTACACTAGGATCCAAAGTTTGTAAAAAAAATGACCGCATCTATGCTGCCAATTTGTGAGAAATATAAAAGAACTATCTAATAATTTTTTTCAAAAAATAAAATAATATTTTGGTGACCTATTTTTAAATTAGATGATATGTCATTGAAGATGTGGCACCATTTAAATTTTTAATAAAATAGTGACTTAAATATTGATATATTCTGAGTTGAATGACTTAAACGTTGAAGATCGAAGTTGGGTGACTTATATAATGATTTTACCAAAGTTGAGTGACTCCATGCACTTCAAATCCACAATTGTGTTAAGTGCTAATCAAGTTACAAATAAATATGAGATAAATGGGGTTAACTAGGATTAGGCATTCATATCAAAGTAACACAATTATGAAAAATTATAATAGACTGATATGATTTCACTTTGTATTAATTAATATGTTGGTTAAGAAAATATTGGGATATTACAACATTTTCTTAATATATGTTATTCATTATTAATTTTATTATAACTGTAGTAACTAACTCATGCATATTATAAATACATCAATGAGTTATAGGTTTATTTCAGCTTTGGAAAAGTTGGTTGTCAACCTTATAATTAGAATTTGGTCCACTCTACGTGGAGTATAGATATTTGTCCTTTGAACGAAAAATATTAATTTAATCAATTTTAAAATTCTTGCATTATTACTACTATTGATAATTATTTTAAGAGGTATTTACTTTCGATAGTTTTTGTAGATTACTGATAATATGAATTTAAAATTATTTAGACTCATCAGATTATCATGTTTACTTATTTTAATTTATAAATAATCTAGATTGCCTAATAATGCAGATTACCTATGAAGTGACTATACAAATTATCTAAGATGAGAGTGTCTATCCAGATTAGCGTCAAAATGATAATCTTATTTATATTTAGTTTTCATATCCGCCCTTCTAAATCTTTCATAAATAAAACATAACACAATAAATAATAATCATATAATAATAACAACATAAATAATAATAATCTACTATAATAACAAATTAATGATCATAATATTTTTTATTTAAATAATGTTTATATAATATTACATTACTATCATTGTATTGTGAATAGAAGTATAGCCCTAATTATTAATTATAAGTATTATTAACTAAACTAACATTTTTATTAGTTATTATTATTAACTATTAATTATATATATTATTACTTTATTTTGAAGGATATTAATTACATATATACATTAACTTGTGAGTTTATAGTTTAAGTTGATAAATTTTAATTCAATAGTAAAGATTTTTTAACTTAATAATATTTATAAAGGGTATTTTAGTAAAATGATGTATATTATTTAGTGATCATTTATATAAGTAAACATGTTAATCTAAATTGTCACTTGGATTATTTATATATAGTAAACATGATAATGCACATTACTAGTAATTTAATAGATGATAATCTTTCTGTTAGATAATACAAATTATTAAGTAATGTTGAGAGATAGTGTAGTAAATGTCTCCTTAGTTTCATTTCTATAGTCATATATTTTCAATATTTATCATTGTTAGCAAAGTAGAAATGATCTCACAAGGGTGAACGTCTCCAAGACATTCTTATGAGTTCATTATTATCAGCTTGAACATACAAAGAAGTTGCATCCATCATGAAGTAACCATTGAAAATCCATTTCAAAAGAAGAAGTTAAAAAATCATAATGGTGCAAATACTCGAAACATGGAATTTTCTAAGTTGAATACGTGAAAATTGAAGCTGCAAAAAACTATTTTTCAATCCTTCATTTTTTGTCTTGAGGATAAGGCAAAATTTTAGGAGAGATATACTGATATCATTCCACTTTGTATTAGTTAATTTGTTGATTAATGAAATAATGAGTAGTTAGAAAATTAGGAAATAAGGTGGTGTTGGTCAAACAAGACATTATATCTCTAGAAAATAAAGATGTCGAGTCTAGTTTATCGGATCATGAATTAGGACAATTCATATCCCTCCATAACTTACATGTTGCCTTTCTTAGGCAAAGTAATATGAAATGATGAAGTAAATCCAAGGGTCAATTGGCTAAAAGAATTAGATAGGAATACCAAGTTCTTCCATCTAAGCACTTTATAGGCAAAAAAAAAACTTAATTACTTCCAATATCAAAACAATGGGGAATTAGTAATTGAAGATTCCATATTTAGACAACTATTTGTTGAGCACTATTCTTTTGGGTATCCATTCGAAATTTTCGATGTCCAATGCTATTAGCACCTAACTAATCTAGAATTGAGATGAAGAGTAAAACGATATTCCTCTGGCCAAATTAATGACTCTACGGATTGAACTCGAGACTACTAGCTTCTGTCAATCCTGGGACACAATCTTAATAATTGGTTATGCCAACCGAACTTAATTGTTGAGCACTATGAACAACTATGGATTCCTAATTGCCTCTTGTGATAGGTATAGAGTTTGGGCCTAATCTCTACACCCTCAACTATTCTTGCATAAATTCTTTATAAGCTCATTAAGGAGTTGACATTTTTTCTCATATTATTAATAGTTGGAATGGTTGAAGGAAGTTATGGAATATCCATGTGCCTCCTAAAATTCATATCTTTTTGTGAAAATTAGCTCACAATTGATTGCCCACTAAAAAGGTCTACTGTAAGATTTGACCACTTCATCAAAATCCCTTGTGTTCATTATGTGGATGATAACTCGAGACAACATGTCTTTTACTTTTTTTACTTATCAAACTATATGCAACTTTGGTCCATATTTGAAAGCAAAATGCAATTTACCTTTGAACACTTCAATATTTGGGAGCAAGGAGATTGATTACAAAAAGGACAACACATTATCTCTTCCTTTAGAATTATGATATAAGCTCTATTAGCTTTTGGTTTATGAAAACTTTGAAAGCTAGGTAATGATATATTATTCAAATCTAAATGATCCACAATTTTAGTGATATGAGAAAAGGCCTTGATAAGTCTTATTCACTATTAGTTTTATTATAGTTGTTGTAAATAACTCATGCATGTTATAAATACATGGATGGGATATAAATTTAGGGTAGCATTTGAAAAGTTATTAATCAATCATGTAATCAAAATTTGATTAACTCTACAAAGACTACGAAGATTTATCCTCTCGAATAGACAAATTATTAATTATAATTGTATTTAAGATTCTTACATTATTACTACTATTGATAGTTATCTTAGTTTTATTTATATAATTAGATTGTCATTTATATTTCGATGCATACTTGATGCAAAGCTAAATGCAAAATGAAAAGATCATGATACTTTATTTTATTGTCACTTAAATGTCTAGAAGCATTACCTTCCAATAATTCCAAAATTCAAAATGTTACTTACCAAAACTAGTCAATAAATGTTGGTGAAACATCATTTGAGCAATCTAAAGTTTCAGGGATAAACAAAGGCAAGATCTTTTGAATCATCTATGCATGGTGGTAAAGAATTGGTATTGTGGGCATATTGGACAATGTACATATACTTTGAATTCAAGCTTTTTACCAATGTTTTAAAACTCAATCCGAATATTGACCCGGATAGCAGGACGGGTCAGGTCAGACCGATTGGACTAGTCGAATTGGATGGTCGAATCGGATATTAATAAATTAATATAAAAAATTGTAAGAGAAACGAAGTGACCACGTTCGATCACTACAATAAAAATTAGGTATAAAACTAAAATACATGAGCACTTGATTAATTATAATAACATGATATTTTTTAGTTTTAATTCATAATTTATAGTAGTGCTCAATGATCAAAGATAAATAATTAAGTTTAATTAAGGTGAAACATTCCTCCATGTGTTTCACGGTGGAACAACCATTTGATCAACCGTCTATTTTTAAATATTTGATTTAGATTAAAAGAGGAGAGAAAATAATTATATTATTTTAGTTAAATAATTTTAAGTTGTTTTCAATCTAAATCACATATTTAAAAATAGATGGTTGATCAAATGATTGTTTCACCGTGCAACACATAGAAGGGTGTTTCACCTTCATTAACCCTAAATAATAAGATAATTATTAAATACTAATATGCTCGATTGATTTATTAAATTTTTTATTTAACATAATAATTTTAAATCTTATTATATCATTTAGCTTTAGAAAAATAAATTAAACTTCTATTATTATTATTTGAAAAAAATATAATTTTTTAGTCGGATCGGTCAAATCCCTCGGATTAAGCTATTCAACCTAACTTTTGATTAGACCAAAACGATCCAATTGATACCCTAAATTTTGAATGACTCATGACCCATTTTAAACTCCGGACACTGATTCGATCGGTAGGAGTGGACATCCAGGATGTTGTAGTGGAAACAGTGGATGACCAGTGTAGTTGAAGATGGAGAATGACACGGTGTCAAGCAGGTCGGCCACAGGTGGTGGCGGACGACCAGGAGGCTTGACGGATGTCTTCAAGGCCAGGAGCGGTGTCCAGGATGCTGAAGTGAAGTCAGCGGACAACGGACGACTAGTGCAGTTGAAGACGGTGGACATGTCAAGGACGGTTGGCCACAGGTGGTGGAGGACGATCGTTGGAGTTTGGCAAACAGCTTCACTCGAGATTGGGGCATCCAGGATGCTGAAGAGAGTCAGCGGGCGACCAGAGATGGGTGGTAGCTGGTACGGCCCGTGATGATAATGCGCTACGGCCGTGAAGATACGCTACGGGCACCTTGGGCGCGCCTACGGTCGTGAGATGGTCGCTACGGTCGTGATACGCCTTGTAACGGCCCGTGACATCTTGTAACGACCCGTGAAATCCTGTAACGGCCCGTGAAATGTTGTAACGACCTGTGAAGATACAGTGATAATGACGAAGAGTGGCTCGCACATAAACATGAGACCTATGACATGTTTAGTATTTTTGCAAATAGAATCCAGAATGAACTGAATTCTAAAATCTCCAAGATCCGGAGTGATCATGAAGGTGAATTTGAGAACCAAAGGTTTGAAGAATTCTGTAATCAACATGGAATTCTTCATCAGTTCTCAACACCAAGAAGTCCACAACAAAATGGAGTAGTTGAGAGACCGACCAGGCCGAAGCAACTACAACAATGTGAGCAAAGGGTGCACCAAACTCCAAAGGTCATCCGTCCCACTAAAGATTCATCTTGCATTTATAAAGGTCCCCTAAAATAAAGAAAAGTACCAAAAAGGCCCCAAAACCTTTGTTTTCCAAGATATCAAAGTGAAAAAGCAAAATAGATGCATGTAAAAAAATATAAAGGCAAGGGAATCTTTGCAGCCTGAGACGCTGCAATAGTAGAAGCGGGAGCAACAGAACAGCAGGGTTCTCTGAAAAGCCTGCAGCTTCAGCACCACATAGCACCAGTAGAAACATAGCACATCAACAGAGATAGAGATCCCAATATCCCATCATGACCTACTTAATTTTCGTTATGTGCAGCAACCTACTCACTTCCTACTCAACTGTTCTCTCTCTCTCTCTCTCTCTCTCTCTCTCTCTCTCTCTCTGGCCCTCCTCTCCTCTCTGTCCACTTTGATAAAGAATACGGAAAACACAGTAAAGGCCTTGGGTGTGTATGGAATCAAACTGACGTGCAAAACTTTGAATCGACAGAGCTCTGTCAAAGACTCTGAAACACTTGAACAGTTCAATAGAAACATACTGTAGCTTTTGTGTTGAACGAAGAGGCTACAGCAGCAAAGTGGCAGGTAAATGTGTTCGTCAAAACCCGAGTACGTAAACAGAACCGTATTGTAAGACGCTTTACGTACATCAAAGAAACATCTGAGAAGGGGTGGCCGGCTAACCGTATATTGCTACTCTTTTCTTTTTACAGAGGCAAGAATTCTTAGATGCAATTAATATGTTATCTGCATCCGACACTGGTACAATAATTGGATAACGATGGATAACAAAAGAACATGGCATGGTCGCAGTGTATTTGTAGACAAATCAAAAGTTCAAAACAGGGAAATTGGAGATGAGCTGCATTTGATATCTCAATTAATTTCCATTTGTTAAACAAATTACAAGGCCAAAACCAAGAACACGGATCAAAGATAGAAAAGAAAAGAACACAACCCGAAATGAACACTAGATCAAGGATTTATATACATAGCAGCAAGCATAAAGATACCATTTTTTTTTTCTTCATAGCCAAAACACAAAGCAAATCAAGATGCAAGAACAGTTTTTTTTTTCTTTTTTGCATTTACCTTAAACCTTCTCTTAGCTTTCCACTACTTCTCGACCTTGGCAGTGGTTTTGGCTGCAGTTTGGCCGCTTGCCTTGGCCGACCTCGTCAACGCCTCAGCTTCCTTTTTCTGAGGCGAAAATATCTGGCCGAAACCGAAGACTGAGCCGGGCCTGCTCGAACCGCGGAGCGAGCGGACTGGGACTACGTTGAGCACCGGCGCCACTCGGACCCCGGCGGAGTACGACCGCTCCATTGCTCGGTACTTGTGCCGCGGCGCGCCGTTGAAGCTCCCTGGGCTGCTGGAGCTCCGCTCCAGGCCCTGGAACACTACCTTGCCGGACGCATTCATCCGCGGGCTGTCCGCAGTCGTCGCCATCGTCGGCGGCGATGCTGTCCCCGGAGGATGTTCGACGGGCTGACGAGCGGTAGCACCCCTGACGCTCCTCGTCTGGCCTTCCCCGAATTTAGTGGCGGAGGACCTGGGACGGGTGATGCGCACGCGGGGAGGCGCCCGGACTAGCAGGATCGGGGCTTCGTTCGGCTTGTCCGAGTCCATGGAGAGACGGTGGACGTCTTCGTGGTCGGTGCCGGAAGAGGAAGATGACGAGGAGAGGGAGCGGCGAGAAGAGAGGGAGAGCGAATCCGAGTCCGATTCACGGAGGTGAGGGAGGTTGAGGGAGGCATCGCCAAACTCGGACGACTTCCCATGGCGGTGAAGGAGCTGCCGGAACGATCTTGGCTTAGAGTGGGGATTCTTGTACGAGTCGAGAGACGACGACGACGACGCCTTCTCACCCTCCTGCTTCGTGTTCTGCTGCTTCTTAAGGCCCAGCAGCTCCCTCCACCGACTCGAGCACCGAGGCGCCCGCGGAGACGGAGCGACGGCATCAGATCTAAGTATCTCCGCCACGCGCTTCGTCTTCTCCGCCTCTGGAGGCTGATCGAGGCGGAGGAACTCGAAGTCGGGCGAGTCCTTGTGGTGCCCGCCGTCCGGATCCGAGCTGCCAGCCAGCTTCGTGGTCGCGACGGCGGAGGTAGGAGCCCTGCGCATCTCTCCGGCGAAGTCCGCCGCCGCGACGGCCGACGACGGGTCGTTGGGGTCGCGGCTGAAGGAGATCCGGGGGCCGATCCATCCGTAGGGAGGGCACGCAGTCGGGACGTCGAGGAACGCGGTCTCCGGCGGCGGAACGGCTCCGACGTTATTGACGCAGGCGGAAGCCATCGTCGCGCATCAAGCAGAGTCCGGCGGCGCAATTTGTCGAACACTTGGCGACGTATTCGCCGGAGCTTTCCGTTACACGACGAGGGAGAGGGGGAGGAGGAAGAGGAAGTGAAGCAGGTGTTGTAGCGTGTGTGTACTGGGCGATGGTATTAATAACGCTGGTATTGTGATGGAACGAGTTTATAATAATATAATATATATCGGGCAGTGAATGGATGCGGTTTAGAACAGCGAGAAAAGAATAGAGATCGGGAGTTAGTATCAGTTCGGATCTCAGAATTATTAATGTGATCAAAAGAAATATTATTCTACCAATGGGGTTGGACTGGAATGGTAAGCGGCTCCTCCTCACTTAAGTAGGTCTCAAGTTCGAGTCCCTCCGAACGTAGAATATCTTCGCTGGGAACCTCACCTGTCATAGCCAGGTACGCGACATGGAGCGACACCAGATTAGTCGAAGTTATAGTGGGTCTGACCCAATCCTGTGGACAGTGTACTTTTTAGCGTCGTGCGGGTTGGTTGATGGCATCGCTTCCCGAAAACTGGGGTGGAAACTAAAAAAAAGGAAATATTATTCTGCTCTTATTTTTTATTTTGAATTAGTCATAAAAAAAATAGCGAGAAAAGTAAAAATATTTACGGGTCAAGTTTGATCTGGCTCGAATTTAAATTTAACTCAATCCGATTAATTTTATTTGAATTAAGTTGAGTCGAGTTGATGATAAAATAGTCATCAAATCTTATCTAGCTTAATTTTTATTGGGTCGAGTTAGATCAAATCTATCATCATTTTATCTGATTATTTTTTATATATATTTTTAATTATTTTTTATAATACTTTAACATCAATTTATACTTTAAAAAATAAAGAAATATATTTTTTTCAATTTTTTTATGATTTAAAGGATAGAAAATATAAATTTATAATATATTTTAATTTTAAAATAATATAAAATTCGCATTAATAATAAATTAGTTTAAAATTATTAAAAAATATATAAAAGTTCGAGTCGTCGAGTTGGTCGGGTTCGAAAAATTAAAATTTGTACCCGACTCGTTGGTGATCGAGTTATGATCGAATCGGTTTGAGTTTGATCCGATCCGACCAATTGAAATTGGGTCGGTTTGAATGTCAGATTCATCGGATCGATCCGATTCGATGAACATCCCTAGAAAAAAGAACGAAATTTGATTCGTAAAAAATATATCTTAAATTGAGAGATCAAAAATTAGTAATTTTGAATTCGAGTTTCGAAATCGTCAATTTAGTCATAAAAATATTTTTTTTTATTTTTCATCCTTTGATAGTTGGTATTAATAACTCTGGATACATGAAGTTTTGACCGGGTAGAAAAAAAATAGCGGGAAAAGACGTCACGTTACCGAGGAATATAACGTTGGGTCCACGGATCTGAGACGAAGTTTAAGAAGAAGAAGTATTAAGAAAGATTACAAGGTTTTAATGGCTGTTTTGTTTTGTTTTGTTTTGTTTTGTTTTGTGGTGGTGGATTTGGATGGCGTCCAAATGATAAGGTTCGTCACTTTTGGTTTTGGTTGTTTTGTTGAGCCAACTTTTCAAAATAACCAGATAAAGACGGCCTAAGCCTGTGCCAAGTGGATAAAATGCATTTGTTAACACAAAGGCATTAGTTGGGAGGTTGACACATCAACTTTGACCAACTTAATGTATTAATTAATTAAAATTTAATAGAGTATAGTACACTATATTTTATCATTTGAAGGACGGTTGTAATCCATATTTAAAAATAATAATATAAATATTAAATAAATTATTTATTTTTAATCGTATATTTTAAATTTAATAAGATACATTATATACTTTTACTATAATCAATTAATATCTTGAATATACTTATACAAAACTTATGAAAAACAATGATACTTTTTTTCCTTTCTATAATATTTTTATTAATTATAACTTGGAATTGTTATTAACAATATGAGAAAAATAATATCGAATCATATTTGTGCAGTAAAGACTTGTAATTTTCGTCTTCTCATAATACCTAATATAAGTGATAAGTAATTTTTTTCTTATTTAAAAAAATTCATACTCGAATTATTATGTATATAAAAAAACTTATTGAAAATTTTTGACAATCGAGAAGAAATGTTACAGCCATATTTTCTCCGGACACAAACGAGGCATAAAATTTATTTTACGAAACCATGTATTTATCCTTGTTCTTTTTTCTTGTCAAGAAAGTCTCCTGCTTCATAATAAAAAAAATATGAGACGAGATAATATCATGATAATTTTAAAGTAATATCATAATCTAATTGTTCAATTATGTTAAATTCTTAGATGAGTTAACAATTATAGGCTTTACTCATAAAGAAAATTGGCTTAAAAAAGAAACTTCGAAATTGTGGACAAAGAGCCAACGTTTCTCACGCACGACTCAAAATTTACTTGTTGCCACTGAAATTACTGAAACAATACTTTTAACTTTGATAACGTGCGAGTCATGCCGCCATCATCATGTTTCTATTCTTCTAACAGTTTTGGATATTTGATCACAAGTTTAAAACGCGTCTTAATAAGAAAAATAAGTTTATTATTATTTTCATATTTTATCCATATAAAAATAATTTTTATTCTCATCAATCTTAAGTTTTTACTTGTTGATTCATCTCACATGATTTAAATAAGCACACAAAATTGATTCTCATATAAAATATATCTGATCTATTCAAAAAATTATTCATCTTGAACTTTTGACCCGCACAAATTTAAAATATATCTTAAATAATAAAAAAATAATTACTTATAAGTCTATAATCATCTAATTATTTTTTTCAGGCATTATAATAAATTGCTCAATTTGTTGGCACCGTAGGCATGCATGTATGCGTTATAACATATGAAAACATTTTGTTGATAGGACATTATTTGTACATTAATATTGTCCGTTAAATTACAATAATTAGGATTGTTGGAAATCTAACTAAGAGAACGCTACAAAACATAAGATAATAACCAAATTGAAACGTCCATGTAATCATTAGACATTAGTACTCAATTATAATCATAAAATTGACACAAAGCATCATAATTTCTCAAACGAAGAGAAAAATCACGAACCAATAACTTAACTAGATTGTTAGAAAAAACCCTCGTTAGAGGCCCCACGAGATACAAAAAAAAAAATTTAAACCTATATTTCGTTTTTATTCTTTTAATTTATCTTATTAGTTAACAAAATCATCTCTTTTATTATTGATAAAAATATTTTTTTTGTGTAATCTAATATTCTTCTATTAATAATGGAATTCATATTTGATATATTTAAAATGTCATATTACGCTAATTGTTAACTGGATTTATATTTAAATTTATATCGTTATAAAATTGTAGCATTAAAAATTGACGAGTCTAGATAGAAAAAAAAATATTATCATTCCTAAATTGTGATCCAAAAAATCATTTTAAAAATGACTTTATTTTTCAAATAATTTGGGGATGATTTGCTTAGGATTATTTAATAATATTCTGATTTGTTTGACAAAAACTTCTCTTAAATTCGTAACAAAATTATAATTTTACCTTTTTTCTTTTATTTTTTTAAATAGATAAACAAGAACATATCAACTTATTTCATAATTATAAAATAAATAATATTTGTATCTTTAATTTTTTATTCATTTTTATATTTATAAGGTAAAAAATCATTTTTGAATTATTAAAAATTAAATTAATATTTTTTATGAAATCTAACCGACGAACCTGATATATAAATTGGAATGAGATTAAATCTGATTAATTTATAATATAGAGTTAGGTGTAACGAAACATAATTGAGAAAATATTAGAAAAAATACCATTTTATTATGAATTTATAATTATATTTTTTAAAAAATTATAACAATATCGAATGATTTTTTGAATGAAATTATTCTTTTTGTTTCATGAATAATTAGCTGGATAAAACTTTATTCAGAATAATAACACCAAACAATAAGAATAAGATTAATAACAAAAGTTAGATTTCACAATTTACGAGGCACTAGATCTTTATGCATGAATGCTAGTTGAAGAAGAAAGGCAAAAAGTGATAACTTAAATTATATAAAAAAATATATGCAAAAGTACATTAATTGTGATATTTTTATTTTATTTTATTTCAAATCAAACACTATATCAAAAGAAGATTTTCTAATACTAAAGTTATCATTCAAACATAATTAAAAATATCAATCAAGAATATTATATTCTGTAAAATATATCTTTTTATTCTTTCGTATATATTCTAGAGCAAAATGACACCTAAAAGATTTTGAGTTTGTAATTGAATAAAATAAATAAATCTTACCCAAGTTGACATGTATGCATGCGCGAGCATAAGGTTAGCCCAAATGACCACCAGTGATGGCGCCATGACAGACTAATGGGTGCAACAATACATGGACCCCTACTGCCCACCCACCTTAACACGCCCGACACACCGATTCAATGCACCAACGTTGTGTCATTTTCCATCACATTTCACCCCCTAAACAATCATACACACCGTTATACAATCAAGGATGGTTGACACAGATGATATCGGGTCTATGTCATGAGTTGAGGGACGAGAGAGTTAGTAGCCCCGAGTTCGAACTTCGAAATCGTCATTTTGACCAGAATTTATCTGTGTCGTGTTCTCAGTCTGAACATCAAATTAGTCACATACTAATAACCCTGACAACGAGTCGATACCAAAAAAAAAATACACACCGTTATAACCTCTCTCTCTCCTCTCTCTCTCTCATCTTTAAAACCCACCGGGGAATTGAATTCCATGTGATGAGTCTTTTTTTCCTCGTCACCTTCGACGAACCTTGACTGCCTCGAGAGCCACGCCTCTCTCTGTCTCTCTCTCTCTCACGTCACGTGCCTCTCGTCTGAGGTCCATCCGACCGTTCGATCTCGCAGCGATTCCATCTGACGGCTCCAATCTTCTCCGAGCCGACAGGTGACACGGCAGCTGTCCGCCGATCACCGCCGTCGTAGACGCGGCCGCGCCGCCCGTGACGGAGCCGTTGAGCCGCGCCGTGGCCGTCAGATTCGAGATCACTACTTCGATTGGACGGACTCGATCATGAGTCACAATTTCTACTCTTTTTCTGGTCCTGCCTCACCATAATTGGTTAATAAAGTTATATCATGAAAGTTAATAACAGCAATTTGAATTTTAAAATCATCAAGGGAACTTGAAGTGGACTAATCTCATTTAAGAAAGTTATAACTTTTTTTGTTAAAAAAATTATCCATCGTCATTAGATATTTCATGTGAGATAATACATATTAGTCGAAGCTAATAATTTTAAATATAATTAAAAAAATTTAATAATTTTTAAATTAGTTAAATATTAATAATGAAAATAATTCAGTAGCTGCATTATTCAAATATCAATAATAAAAACTCTTTAATAGCTATAAAAAATAAAAGATATAATTAAATTTGATTGACATATATGATTAAGGTCTTTGTCTGGAGTTTGAGAAATGAGAGAACTAATAATATTGAGTTCAACTCTCAAAATCAATAATTTAGCTAAATATTTACATTGTCACATTCATGTAAATATCAAATTAGTCGAACATTAAATTCTACTCTTAACAAAAAGAAAAGATGAAAATAATTTTTAACCCGTTTAATGGTCGAAAATTTATAAAAGTTAATTAATCCTTTTGAGATTTAATGTACGTACTCCTTAATTAAGTAAGGAACAATATGCTACTTATATTTTTTATCGTAGGATGTTACATCTATGATGAATATTAATTTTTTTCTTTTTTCTAAATTTATTCATTGTTTACAATTAAAAATGTAGGTATGTGAGCTCCTTACTTAATTCAATTTAATCGCCTACTTTTTTTTACTTGTTGTTTATTAAATTAAATCACCGTCCAACAGATCCATCACATGGTCCCCCCGGAGCCACTTATAAAATGATACGCATCCATGAGCACGTGCCATGTTCCCAATTTCCATAAATAATAATAATAATAATAATAATAATAATAATAATAATAATAATTTATTAAAATAAATTTATTTTGTTAAAAAAAAAATTATGTCACGGGGAGAACGTAACGTGGTCAGTGTCTCTCGTTGATCACAAATATGATGTCCCAAACAATTAAACTTTAATTGACAAAATTAATTAATTAATAAATAATAATAATTTATAATTTAATTTTTTGAATTGTAAATTTCATTAGAAAATATATTTTAATAGCTTAAATACTATGGACCCAAATAAAAAAGATATCACTCTCAAACTTTTGTCGGCCGTGTAAATTGTTTTTGTCTTCACAAAACGACATAGTGGGCAATTCTTATATTGGAACATATGTACGTGTCTAAACATATTTTAAAATGCAGAAAAAAAATTAGTGTAACGTGAACATATTGTACTTTATGCTAAAATATGATATATATCTCTTTGTGGTGATACATTTAAATTATATTAATGATAAATTAAATAGTATATTTTATTTGTTCATTATTTGTTTTTTATAAAAAAGTATGTGTAGTAGATTGAAAACCCGCAAAAAGAAGGCAGTTTAGTTTATATGGTTTTTGCATTCTTATTGGTTGTTTTTAAACTTAAATTCAAACTATACTTAAATTTGACGAACTAATCAAATATTAAGGAACTAAGAAAAATCAATCTTTTATGTTTAAACTATTAATGGAAACTTTAATGACTTTTTTCTGGAAAAAAAATATCAAATTAAAACTTTCATGTTATACATGACATAGTACATCGGAAAGCTTGATGAGTGGATTATTTAGTGAACGAGTCGAAATTATTTTTAATAACCAACCTAAAGATTTAAAAGTTATATATAACTACAAAAACTAATTATAGAAATCAGGTAATAATTCGAATAGCGATTCTCAACGTGAACAACTAATTATTCAATAATTATATATTCTGATCATATGTATAATTCTGTACTAAAAAGGTTTTGATTTTTTTTACACAATTTTTTTTATATGCATGTTACCGTAATATACAAATTACTACTTTAAAAATTAATGCAACCTCGAAGGAATGAGATTGAGGGGGCATCAACATTTCTGATCTCTTTCTTGTAGGACATCCTCTATGCCGACAATATGAACAAATGACATAAATGTCATATAATAATAATAATAATAATAATAATAATAATAATAATAATAATAATAATAATAATAATAATAATAATAATAATAATAATAATAATAATAATTCGATGAAATTACTTTGAATTTTTAAATGAGAAATAGTGGTGAGACTAAAAGAATAACTTTATAATTCATAATTTAAAAAAATATAATTGATGAATGTAAAATAAATAGGTAAATAATATTTTTTCTACTAGGAGCGATTTTTCTAGTAATATTTTTTGTAAAAAAATGACTCAATAAATTTATGATAAATTAATATTTTGAGTTTCTTTAACTATCGATATTCATCCGAGGGAAATATTTCTATCAACAGTGAATTTGTATCTAAAGTTTGAGCTGATTGTTCCGGGTTCATTCTATGTTTTGAGCAATGTTTTAAAACTCAGTTCAGACATCGACCCGAATAATTTGACGGATCAAATCAAACTGAATAATAATAAATTAATATAAAATAAAAAATTGTAAGAGAAACGATCACGTCCGATCACTATAATAAAAAAATTAAGTATCAAATCAAAATATATGAGCACATATTTTTATAATAACATAATATGTTTTAGTTCTAACAAGCACTAACTAAAGATAAATATAATATAAACTATTTTATATATATGTCAAAAATCGAGTCCTCCAAAAAAAATTTGGCCCCGTTTCGAATTATCCCAATCGAACTATTTTATATAATATAAACTATTTTATATAATATATATATATATATATATATATATAAATATATCCTTTAAATATTTGGTGTATAAAAATGGTTTTAATATAATTTAAGGAAACAGTTTTTAACTAATTTTTTTTATAAATCTCATGTTTTGTTTAGAATACTTTAAGATTT
Source organism: Pontederia paniculata (assembly GCA_001647135.1). Taxonomy (NCBI): domain Eukaryota; kingdom Viridiplantae; phylum Streptophyta; class Magnoliopsida; order Commelinales; family Pontederiaceae; genus Pontederia; species Pontederia paniculata. The sequence continues at coordinate 84,645 of LTAE01000033.1, forward strand.
TATTTCTCCTTAATTTGGAGACTGATTTTATCTCACTTTTTTTTTTTAAATCTGACCAATACAGTGTAAGAATCAAGATATGGATATCCAAAACACTACCATATCTTATCTGAACACCAATTTCAAACCATGTTTAATCCACATCGTATGACAATCATGTTAAGGCATGATATGGGCCCTGTGGGAGTAGGGCTTGAGTGTGAGCACTGACTCGACCTCGCTACGAGTTTAATTTCAAATCGAATAATGAGTTAAATATTTGTTAATTCGATAAATTAAAATTCCATTCAAATAATTTATGATCATTATTGATAAAAAAAAAGGTTTTAAAATTTAAAAATAAATAGCTCAATCATATTATTCGATCTAACTAAAATATTTTGAACTTGGATTGAGTCAAATTTTAATTTTTTTTATTTTAATTTTACTCAATCAAATCCGGTAGTATTATTTAATACAATTCCATTGCCCTTTCTCGGAGCTGCAAGTTGCATCAATTATTCAATTGGAACACCCTTATGCCACTTTACTTTTCTTGTTTGTTGCATCTTTCATTTGTTATTTTATTTCTTTCCTTTTGTATGTCTCGCTCTTTCATGTAATCTAACATTTATAATACTATACTATACTATATAAATAAAAGGAGTAAAAATAAGAAAGAGATTAAAAAAAGGTAGTGTTATAAAGATAGAGAAAGAAGGATTGGCAGAAAGATTACAATTATATTAATAGAAGTCAAGATGAAGTGATAAATAGTTTTAAGGTTTTGAGTTCGAGTTCTTTTGTACGTAGAATATTTTTATTGATCTGATTTATGATTATGACAAACACAAAATTAATCAAATTTAATGATAAATTAAAATTTTAATTTATAATTATTATTTATAATTATTAATGTCGCGTGAATTAAAATAACGACGTTATTTTTTATTAGAAAAAAGACTACAATTCCACCTAACTTTTTCTTTTATGAAAAGTATGGCTTAACATAATAATGGCCCCGGATAAGGACCGAGTGTATCCCACATTAAAAATTGGATAAGATTCATTGGTAACTTGTAGTGATTGGAATCGGATGGGTAGCTTTTTGGTTCTAAAACAATTTTTAAATCATTTTTCTGAAAATGACACTAAATGTTTTTTTATAAAAGAAATCATCATCTAGTATGTGAGACTTTTCGGTCCTATTGTGTACTTTAATATAATTATTGTTTTCAAATAAAGTAATAAATATCAATTAGGTGTTCTATTGTATAATGAACATCGGGTAAATAGTACATAATTGTTTTATCTCAATAATAGAAAGAGGAGTTTATTGTGAATTAATAGGGGAAAAATATAAATAAAATTGACCTCTCAGAATATTACATGCGTCAATTTGTTTCCTTAAATATACTAAAATGTAGTTGAACTCGAATTAAATATCTAGACTTATTTTTTCGGATGAGAAAAATGAGTGTGTACAGTCATTTTTATGTAAAATTGCTTAAATATTTTAAATTATTAGTAATTATTAAAAAAGTTAGATTCACAATACTTTTATACTTTTAAAGTTACTGTTTATGAACAGTGAAATTCGTTTTTTTTAAATAAGTTTAAAGGTTTGCAAAGTTATATACCCCTTTTTGAATATACTTGTTGAATTTATTATTTTCAATTTATTTATACACAAAATATGCCAATTGAAGTTGTATAAGATAAATGTTAAGACCGGAAAGAGGTAACTCCAAATTTGAATTTCAAGATCTGAACACTAAAATAATTTGATTTTTTTTCGATGTTTTAAAATATTACAGCAAGTGTCTTGCTACAAAAATCCTAAGATGTCTCAGAATTTTAAATATGCTGTAGCAAAAAAAAAAATACTAATTTATAAAAGAGACATGAGAAAATAATATATAAAAATAAGGATAGTAATTTAATTTTTTTATAATATTTTTTATCTAATACATTATATTTGTTTAGTTGTCACTATAGTTTCTCATTCCATACATTTTTGTCTAATACATGATATTGTTCGTTTTTTGTTTTGACTTGCATAATTTTAAAATGTGTCTTATGGATCAAAGACACATCAATATAAGTATTTAACATGTCGTATATGATACTAATTCAATGCATATCTCTATATTCGCCATCATAAGAATTCAAAATGATGTCCTACCATGTACAAAGGTTATGTGGAGCAACTTTGATGTCATATATTTAAATGGTCAAAATATTATTTGCTTTCATACGATAAGATTTTAAAATGCATCTTCACATATTAAGAGTATGCTCATACATGTACCAAACAATTCTCCTGCGAATTATCCACAATGCTCTTGCTTCTAGAATGCAAATTTCAACTTTAATTATTGGAGTGTGTAAGGTGGCAAAATTTCGGTTACATGATTTACAAAATGTTAGAATTTGAAACAATAAAATCTCAATATTATTCCTCATATTTCAGTATATTAAATATGTTTTAAAATAAAATTTAAGATGATATTTTAGTTATGTAAAATGAATGTGTACAAATAAAAAAGATGTAAAACAATCATTTTTATTATTAGATACGAATTTTGGATCTATTTTTTATAATTATTATTTTTTGATATTTTATTTTAATTCAAATGATGGGCGATTTCTTATTTACATGTATAAATAAAATCAATAAGGAAAATATCAAATGTCATTGCATATAAACAAGTACATGTTCATGGATAAATTTGATATCGAAGATTTAGTTGACCTTAAGTTGGTTACTTCTTGTCTTGTCTAATACATATGAAGTTTTTACTATATGCTCATGTTGTAAATACCAGAAGAAAAGAAAGAAAACATCCTGAAAGATCATTTTTAATTGAGTTGCATCCTCGAACGATGACAAAAATATTATTATTGATAAAAATTTAACTTTAGGAAGTTTATATATGTACTCCCATATAAAAGAGAGAAAAACATTTCTGAAAGAAGAATATTTAGAAAATAAGACATGTAAAATAAAAAAAGTTAGAATTCCAACTAAAAAATAAAATAGACCTTAAAATTCTTAGATAGGGAGCTCCATCCCGACAACCCTAAAAACTTACTTTATGGACAGCGAGACCCTATATGCGATGACGTCTTTAATTGTAAAACATGTTATAGATTTAGAAAATAAATAAGCTGAAATTGAAACAAATATGAAGATGAAATATTATAGTCATTTGCACACATTCGGGACATCTAAAGTTTCTAAATTAATTGTGTTGGATCCTTTTGTAGTCTACTTTTCACGGGCTTGGGAATTATGTCAAATATACATAATAGAAAAAAAATATTTAAAAATGTTAAAGGATCTCTTTTATTGTCTAGTGTCACAACTACTCCAAATTATAATTCGTTCTTAAATTTATTATGCAATATTATTGCTTAATATTAAATATCATAAGAATTAATTTTCAATTGGAATTAACTTTAAACGTTACATATAATTAAATTTACCTTAGTCTATAGAACCACACATGTGCTAGATTTTTAAGTTTGTTTTGAACATTCCATAATGAAATAAATTCTACAACTTTTATATTATAAACATAATGAAGTATCACTTAAGGAAAAAAATCACTTAGTCTGTCAAAGTATAAAAGCAACATCAAATTTAAATTAGTTATTGATTTTTCCTGAAAATAAACTATAATGAAATAAAAAAATGATACTTTTACTATGTAATTTTGAGAAGTCTATATTGCTTAAGTTCTATGATTAATTTATAGTTCACGCAATTTAAGCTAATGTATTTTATGTTAACCTTCACATTTCAATAATAGTACAAATATGCTATTGTTATAGAATGAGAGGAATAAATGATGAGGATTGACATTACATAATTTACATTACACCTTTTTTAGTTACGTAATTAATCGAAAGAAAAAAACTATATAAGAATTGTTATATGTATAACCCAAGTTATTTTCTCCTACTAAAATTGCGACATGTCTCTAATTTGACATTAAAAATATCTTTGTAATGATTAAACATGTTCATGTATTTATGAAAATATTTATAAAATATAACTTATATGATGTGAAACTATATTTATTTGAATATTCGATTAATATAATTTAAACTTTAACATTTGCTATATGTACCTATTATGAATTAAATTTTATATGCATATATTTGTATTATGCATTTGCATAAATATTAGTTGAAACTAAGTGACACATCGTGATTGCATAACTATTCTAAGATTCAATGATGAGTTAGAATATTATACATATATTATATTTTGATTTAATATAATAAAAATGTGAAAACATGCGTATTAATTAACTATCTTAGTGAGCAAAATCGGATTCAGGATCGGGTCAGACCCAATTTTGACTGGATCTCAGAAAATGAGATCCGGAATTGGATCCGATCCCGGGACTGGGTCGTTCCGATTTAATCATAAATAAAATCAGAACAATATGATTTACCCGGTTTTATTTTTTTATTATATTAAAAATTAAAAAATTCTAATATTTATTACTATTAATTATTAGTATCTATAAATTATTTTTATTATGCATTACTAATAAAATCATTTTATAGGTTAAATATTTGAAAGAAAAGTTATAATATAATATATAAATATTACATAATATATATTTTATAATATTTATATATTATAATATAAGATAATTGAGTCGTAAATAAATCTGAGTTTCTTGAACCTGGACCCAGTCCTAACTCGGATCAGGCCGAGTCACTGGATCGAACAACATCGAGATAATCGGGTTGGTCCGGATAATGCCTTAAAATGCTTCAAAGAAGCAAAGCGATAAATTACTTTTTATTATATAAACTTTTAATAGGGCCCGTAGCCCATGGCCCATCATCCCAATACGATGTTATGCCAGTACCTCCCCTAGAGACAAATGGCTATGTAATATTACTACTCCCTCCCGCCGATTCCTCTATCTACGGCGACGGCGAGACAACTCCGGCGACGGCAATGGGATCCCGCCGCTACTCGTGTGAGTCCGCAAGCAAGACTCTGGAATGGATGAACGCGATCTCTGAATTCCTACGGCCCTTCAAGCCCCTCTTAGACGCCCACGTCGTCAATTTCTTCAAGGTTTTCCACCTTCAGAGCTTAAACCCTATGCACATAGTTCGTAGTTGAATCAATCAAAGTATTCCTAGTTGGTTTTTACGATTGGATTCGATTTTATGAAACCTTGGCAGGATCGGTTGTGGGAGATGGTGGATGAACAATGGATGGAGTGCCTGCGGAGGGAGCCGGTGGTGAATCTTCTTAAACTGCCTTCTGGATTTTTTCGGGTAAATTAGGATATATCTTAATCTTCGTCGCTGGTTTGTTCTTCATTTTGTGTTAAAAATACAACCGTTCTTTGATTCTTGTTAGATTTTGAGGATAATGATAAACTTTTACCGACAGAAGATTCAAAAATTACCTTTGATTGGTGAATCATAGCGTAGAATGTTATGTAACTTTGGTAGATTTTGACACTTTTTGTTGTGCGAGCCAAAATAATCAATGATTTTGGTTATTTCAGATTATGCTCATTAGAAGATGCCTTATTTTGTGACATAATTATATGAGTTTTGTTGGAGAGTAAAGAATTGTAATATTTTGGAGTAGAGATTGTTTTTTAATGCTAATTTGGTGATTTTCGAAAGGTATACTTATATTGGAAGAGTAAAATCAAACAACTCGACATGGTACAGTATGCTACGGACAGAATTCTTCTTGCACTTAGTTGTTGTTTATTTTGTTTAAATGTGATTGCTAAATCAGCAAGAACAAAAGGGCAAACTATGTAATCCTGAAAACGCTTAAGCATGTAATCATGATAAGAATAATCTAACAACATTGTATCTTGTCTCCGCTATATAACATTTTGTTCTTTGTTTTGCACATAAATATGTATGTGTTGATAGTTGTAGCTTATGGAGCTTGCATGTTTTATTGTTACAGGAGCACTGGCCTGATACACTTAAAGAGTTTGTATGCAATTTGAGGTCTATTGTGTTCCCTAGAGAGCCAGAAGCATTGAATCTTGTAAGTTATATGTGTAGATTGTGGTTGGTTTCATTTTACAATTAGTTAAAATAAAGGGTTTAGCTATAACCAAAAACAATAATGAAAGCGCTAACTGATTTTAGCACACATGATTTCATTCCCTTACTGCATTCTTGGATAATGACATAGAATTGCATATACGTGATTTGGTGCTGCTTGAAGAAAACTTATTGCTGTTGTTTACCATGGCCTTCTTGCAGATTTCACCTAACTTACATGTGGCTGCACTAGGTACTGTTCTCACGCAGGGCATGAATCTGAAGAAAAAACATGAAGTAGGTTACCAAAGCTCAGAAGTGATTTTACATTTTATTCATGTAAAATGTTTGGACAAGATGTTGTTAGATATCAATAACCCGATATTGTGCAATTTCTTTTCAGTTCACATGACTGTCTTCCTCTTGTTCATTAGTTTGATATGAATTGTCCATCATTTTCCAGTTCATGTTCCAAATAAAGTTTGAACAACCTGTTTCTACCAGGTGGAAATTTTGGCTGCAGTGATTAGCTCAATTGCAAGTACTTCTGGTGCTCAGACAGTCATTGATGTTGGTTCTGGTCAGGTATTTGATACTTAATGTTTATCTAAAAAACATGATACTTAATACGTTTTCATCTGTTTGTGTTATAAGCACTTCGTTATATGCCTTTCTTGTTTTTGTGAAGTATATTGTTAACTCTATGTTGTTCTCATAGAAACCTTGTGACCCAATATATTGTTTTCTTGCATCCTATATGAAAGCCCATATTTTTTTTGTTTATGATGTACTAAAATGTGCATTTACACTTATTTTTACTGATGCTCCTAGGGCTATTTGGCACAAGCGTTGTCCTTCCAGTATCAGCTTACTGTTGTGGCAATAGATGCTTCATTGCATCACGCAACAGTTACAAATGCCCGTGCAGAGAGAATAAGAAAACACTACACCGCTAAATCGTGTAACTCTCTCCGCCAGAAAAGCTTTATCTAGGGGATGCCCCATTATTTCATAGCATGGTTAAAGTGCATTAATACTTTGTGCTGCATCAGTGTAGGAAATGATCAGCCCAAAGTTCCTTTGACAATTACTTGTCATGTCCTTTCAAGCGACATGCTGACAGCTTTGACTAATACATCATTACCTGAAGAGATAATGAAGCATTCATCAGGCACTGAAATTAGTTTAGAAATTGATAATGTCAAACGTTCAGTGGAGACAGATCTGACAAAGGATAAAAAAAAATCATATAACCATTTTGATGGAGCTGGATCCCTTTTGGTTATTGCTGGACTACATGCTTGTGGAGATCTTTCGGCCAACATGCTTAGGTACACATTGTTTTCTTGTTTCTGTGAAATATGCTTGGTCTGTTTGTTATCAAAGACTCAAACATACAATTGTTGTTCTTCTTGCCTTTTGTTATATATTTGATTCTGTCTTACGCTTGGTTGAAATTTCAATCTTGGTCTTCTTTGGCAAACAATTGATTCAACAAATCTTACTTGATCAGGACATTTATTGATTGCGAACAAGTTAAAGCACTCATTTGCTTAGGATGTTGTTACAACTTACTATCTGAAGGCTCAGCCAGTGGCTTATCTGGTTTCCCCATGAGTAATGCTGCTATATTAGCTGGATCAGAACTAGGAAAAAGTGCACGTGATATTGCATGTCAGGTAAGTATTCTTTTTCTATGCAGTATTTGCAAAGCTAGAGTATTTTCTTTGTGTATTTCATTTATTTTTTTACTTTTGTACAGATGATACGAGTGAATGTCAAGATACTGGATCTGTTTTATCAGTTCTATTAACTTTCTGATAGACAAATGATTCTATTATTCGTACTTGGTGTATAAGGTTCCAACAAGCCGGTAGATTTTGTTGCTCTATGAAATTTGATTAGTGAAATTGGCAACTCTAATCTTGGTGTTTTGATATCTGACAAAGTATGTTATGACACATATGAACGGGCTTTAATCAATACTGCTCAAGAAAGCAAACCTCGGTTTGCAATAAGCTTGATTTAGCTATTAATGCCATGGAAGTTTCTCCATTAAAATGCTTCATGATGAAAATTTCTCCTTATAATTGTTGGTTTTGCCGAGAATATAGTGTTCATAAAAATCCTAAAGTTCTTCCAAACATAACTGAAAATAACATACCAGCTGGCTGCTTTATAACCCTTTCTTTGCTTCAAAATGGTTATTTCTTTTTCTTTTTCCTTTTTGAGAAGAAGAGTTCTTTATTTCGTCACACACACACACGCGTATATTATATACTATGTATCCTTTTTCTTGTTCGGCGTTAATAGCCCATTAGTTTCTTTCTACAAACTCGACTTTTAATATTTTCCTGGAATGTTTTTTGCGAACTTGAATGCATCTTGGATTTTTACTTCTTGTGCATTCTCTTCTCTTCAGAGTGCAGAACGATGGAAAAGTCTTACTGAAGATGCTGCTCTCCAAAATTTTGATGTGCATGCCTTCCGTTCTGCTTTCCAAATGGTAGTATTGCTCCCCTCAAATGTTTGCATGATATAGCTAGTTTAAGACGTTATATCATAGTTTTAAATTGTTCTGCCATTTGTATCAGATATTCATGTTTCCTTCTTTGACCTTTGGTCTTAAATCATTCACACTGAACAATGGGTCACTGAAAGTAAGTGGGTCAATCTATGATGCTAAAAATGTTGATGGTTGTGATCTGTTCTGATTATTTCAGGCATTTTAAAATTGTTAATCCTTATATATTCATTTCTGTTATAGAATTATAAATCAATACTGCCAATATCCCGATTGTGGAACTTAGTCCTGATTACTCATTTCCTACTGAGGGCATTTTTCAAGATGAAAATCATGAAAATTATCTATAATAGAAAAGTCACAAATGTCATGCATAATTTAGATGGTGATGGTTTCTTCCCAGATTATACTTACAAACATTCATTTCTATTCTCTCATCTACTTGGTTTCGTTGTCATGATCTCTTTCTCTTGTTGTAGGTTCTTTCTAAATACTTTCCTGATGTCCTAAAATCAAATCCATCAATCGGTCGACAAGGCAAAGCTCTTCGCCGTCAAAGATATAAGAAAATTTTGACATCTCATTTAAGTGCAGAAGGAAGGGCAGTAGTCAATTCATGTGATTCCACTAAGCAACATATTCTTTGTAAATGTTCACCGCTAGCGAAGTCTGATGATGTTGAACTGACTGCATGCTGCAATATTGTTCCTAGAGGTTCCAAAACTTCTCTTTGTTAAATATGCATGCGTTCTAGTACTGTGTGAATCTACTTATATGCATCCTTCATAGTTTTTTGGGGTCAAATCTAATAAATTTCATGCTGCACTCTTACTATTTGTCAGTTCACCAATCTAGAATTTAATGGTGCAGATGAGATCCATTGCATTTTGGATGGGCATGAATTCTCAATGTCAAATGATTTTTCGGAACACCAAGAGGCTCCCGTTCAACAATCTGACAAATTCATGCTTTTTGAAGAATTCACAAAGTCCGGACTGGGCCGCCTTGGTTATAGCCTTCCAGAAGATACTGATCTTCGTGAAATATGGGAGGAAAGCTTGCACTACAATGTATTTTTTCTCTCTTTTGGTTTAATATTACTTAGTTGCATGTGGCACATCATTCCATGATGCAGAAGGGAGTGTTTGCATAGGCTAATTTGTTAGCATCATTTCATTCCTGCAGCTAGAATGCATCATAGTCCAAATTTTGGGTTAAATGCAGCATTAGCTGTTTCATGATTTGAACTCTTGCAAGCCCCACATGCTAACTGCATTGTTTCAAGAACTAGAAGTAACTGTTAACATTCTATCATCATGTCAAACTTATGAATTGCGTGATTCAACTTTATTTTCTTGATACTTTCCACAAGAAGTATGAGTGCATATATATGATTAAGTTGTTTACATGCTTTTGTTCTTTGTGCAAGCTCATTGGCATTGATCAGATTATTGTTTCATGAGGTGTTTTCCTGATATGAATGGAAAGAATCATTCTGTACGACCTTGGTTCTATGCTGAGTAGCCTACACGTATGCTCTTCAGTCTCATACTAGGAGTTGTCCAGTTCATTAACGAGCTTGACTGCTATGCTGAGCGTACAAAATATTTGTTATGCCCGACTAAGTGATAATTGATTTCAATACTCTTCTTTAAATGATTTCTACAAGTTTTTTTTTCTTACAGGAACGTATTGGTCCTTTTTGGTCTCTCCGTGCTGCTCTAGGACCAGTGGTGGAAACTTACATTTTACTTGATAGGTTGTTGTTCCTCCAAGAGCAAGACAAGTCAGTTGAAGCACTGTTGTTTCCTTTATTTGATCCTATCATATCACCAAGAAATGTGGCAATAATTGCTCGAAAAAAATGACAGTAATTCATTGGTGAATGTGGTAGGTTCTCCTTTCTTTATAAAAAACTCTTGAATTTTTCATATAATGCTTGTCATAGTTTTAGGTTATACATCGTTGAAGGTGATGAGACAGATCTCTATCATGTTATTATGATCTTATTGGCACATGTATATCACTTTTTCTCATTCACTACGGATGACATTGTTGCTTTATAGACAATAACTTTATTTGATCCTATCATATCACCAAGAAATGTGGCAATAATTGCTCGAAAAAAATGACAGTAATTCATTCGTGAATGTGGTAGGTTTTCTTTTCTTTATAAAAAACTCTTAAAATTTTCATATAATGCTTGTCATAGTTTTAGGTCATACATCGTTGAAGGTGATGAGACAGATCTCTATCATGTTATTATGATCTTATTGGCACATGTATATCACTTTTTCTCATTCAATATGCATGACATTGTTGCTTTGTAGACAATAACATATTGACCTTTTGAATAAACTTTTTTGGGACATCAAGTGTGCTTGTTCTTTGGAGATTATTTTGTAGTGGTTTAACTATTTCATGGATATATGTAGTATTCAGCTGAAAAGACTATTTATGTTAAATATTTTGTATTATTGCCACTGTAAGCAATTTTAATAGCTGTTCTTCTTATGTATAATATTGTAGCCTTGATTATTGCTCGTTTGAACCTTGAAGCTGTGGTGTTTAACTTGCCAACTATTCTATCACTACAAAGTATTTAGTAACTTTTATGTTGGCTTATTTTCCTTAATCTCCAATTGTTAAATAAATGCATATTCTGTGCATTTATGCAGAAAGATTTGCTAAGTAAATTAATATAAAATATAAAGGATATTGTTGCATCATAGTTACCTTCTCCAGTTAGAAATTAATGTATTAGACAAAATATTGTCTTCTGAAATCTCTGTTATTATGAACTTGCAATATCTTACTCCGAATGCTTGTCCTACTATTATCATGATTCTTCTCAGTAAGCATTGTCTTGAATGATTTCTATGTTATAAGAAACCATTTAATTAGCAAGCCCATCTTAGAAATTTCCTTCTTGAAAGCTTCATTATGTTGCATAGATATTTCAACCTTCAAAATAAAATGCTTAAAATGCATGTATGAGGTTGAAAGGAAATAAACCACTGCAGTCTCTCAGGTTGCAGAATGATCCTACAATTGTACTTCTGACAAAAAAACCTATGATTACTTAACAGAATAAATGCATAAATGAGTGATGGAGTGTATGCATAAGCTTTAAGATTTCTGGCTCATTCCTGATTATGGGGGCACTGAATGATCATAGTTGCTTATTTTCCAAGTGTAGTCACTCGATGAAACATTTAAATTTGATTTTGTTCAATAGTTTTTGTTTCTTAACGTTGTGCTGCCTCTGGAATTAGGTGAATCTGCTTTTATGAGATAGTTTAACCTTCAAGATTTCTGGCGTTTTGATATGCCTCGTCCTTAGCTTACTCGTGTGAGATAAATATCCCCCAACTTTGCTTATCTTATCAATGTAAAGTCAATCATCCACTTGCATAGATGCTTTGATATTAATAGTAATTTGATGTTGACAGTAACTGCTGGCTAAGATGGCACTATAATGAGTTGTATATATGCATTAACAAAGTCAAAGATGAACTTTTCATAATTGTACAATCATACTTAATCTCTTGTATCCATAGGTTTTATCTGCATGTCTTTGAGCATTGGTATTTCCGCCAACTATTCTCAGAATATTGACCAAACTTCCATCACAAATGATGAGTCTTTCAGATGATACATGTAAAACTTGTTTTGTTCAGGAGTTAGATAACTATTAATCTTGGAGTCGCTATCCGTCTGTACAAAGTCTTTCAGCTGGAATTCTCTGTTTATATTATTGGACCACTTTATTAATTCAAATCATTTGTTAATTTTGACTTCTCTTTTTAGCATCTGATTTTTAGTTTACAAATGGACATAACTTGTTCTCTTAATTATCTGGCCAATGAGGACTTGGCTACTAACACTTCTTAAACTGGAAAGTGGACCCCAGATTTCAACATCAAGATTTTAATAGTTTAGTGACCTAACCACATTGACTCTTCCTCGCAGGTACTGAATGGCAGAATACATAGGGGAAGGCCAACTGCAATTCTCAAGCTGCACATCTTATCTGTTGGAGAACTTGTATCTTTAATTCACATGTTTATTTTATGTGCTCTAAGCCCCTTAGATAGAGGGGAAATACATTTTATGTCTTACACCTTTATAGCAGATGATGGGAAATAAGGCCCTTAGATAGAGGCAGTTTATTACTATCCTTCAATTGGAGGCATCTACTCATCACATCTTAATCTGTTGTTCTTAACACATTAATCAAAGGGCTTTGAAACTGGTTGCTCACTAAATTGTTCAGTTCTCACTGCAGTTTACTAATTTTGTCCATGTCTTTTTATCTGTTTATGCGCGATTTACAGTGGTAGAGAACCTGATTTAGGGATTAGTAGTTGCAAGTTGCAACAACTTTTGGAACTCTTTACTTGATTATGTCAAAGTTATAGCAGGAGATTAAATTCATGGAATGAGAAATAGGGATTCATTTTTCGGAGTCTTCTGTCGTTGCTTGAAATGGGCGGCCGAACTCCCTCGCATTGCTGCAAAGTGCCCAGATTTCATTGACGGTTGCCTTGTTGGTCCTGTGCACTGAGCTTCAGCTTTCACCCTTTGGCAGGTGATTTCTAAATCACAAGACCTTTCGATTTGGCTGCATTAACATTACGTGATTGCAGCAATCAGAGAGATGGGAGAAAAGGATGGAGGGCCTTGGCATGGAGAAAGAGTAATCCAAACAGACTGCAAAATACTCCAAAGGCATTGGAATCCAACAAAATCTTCTTTCATCCCGCGCCTCACGCTTCCTTGGCATTCTGAAGAACTTGAGGTAATCTTTCCTGATCTTTTTGATGATGTATACAGCAGTCGGGCGATATCGACCCTGTTCTTGTCTTTGTGGGGTTCATGCAACCATCACAGAGCTCAGAACCTATGTCAGGTCCAGAAACTGCCGCATCCTATGTATTCTTTCATCCTCCTATTCGCAATTGAATGAAATGATGGTCATGATAGAAACCATTGCCCGATGACGGCGAGCCGGTGATCGCCGCGTGGAGGACCATCTATTCGCATCCATGCCTGTCATAACTTTTAGCCGGACCATTAGTCATGTACATTTTTTTTGTTAATGACAGAGCCACATTGACTTGAAGCCTTGGTATGGTCTGCTGCACAAATTATATGTCCCTTCGCTTTCTACATCAACTAATCGAGCGCGTAAGCCAGGAACCCTCCAATCATGAGCATCGTTATCCAACTTGGATTTATGGAGTTCGCCGGCATAATTTATTCTTCGATTACTTCAGTATGGAAACGAGTCGTCGCTTTGGAGGTTGGAAGTTGGAAATACTTGAGAAAGCAGGACCAAGTCATGTATTGGTGTCATCTTTAACCAGCAATTCTTGTGTAAATGGTGGGTGCAATCCGAGAGAATGCTACACTTTTCATATTTTAGACATTTTGGCAGCGACGACCACCCTTAGAAGGACTAATATAGACATATAATTGCTTGCCTATATAATGATGAATTTAATGAAGGTAAACAAGGGGATTCGGTATGATTAATTTGTGTAGGTCGCACATTTGATTATAAGGGATGAGACGACCAGCTTGAGCCAATAGTTAATTCATGCTAATATTTTTATTTTTGTAGGTGCTTGCATTTTAAAATTATTTAATCTTCATCGTTTGAAGATCAAATTCGAAAATATAAATTTTAATTTTGAAATGAACGATCAAAATGGAATTAGTGATACATAATTAGTAGAAAGGCAATGTAATATCTTAAGAAAAAATGGAAGTGCTTCCTAATTAAGTAGGAGTACCATATTATCTACATCTTCAATTTTATGATGTTAAATTTATGATGAATAAATTTAAAAAAGAGGAAAAAATTAGAAAAGGAAAAATCTAACATCCACCGTAAATTTAATATTCTACAATTGAAGAGATAGATAACATGATGTTTCTTACTTAATTAAGGAGCACTTATATTAAACTTATATCTTAAAGTTTTTTCATCTTTATAGCCTTTATTAAAACTCATAAATATATGTTATTGACAAAAAATGATCTTATTTTTATAACTTTTGAGAATTAAAAAAAAATTAATTCATCATTCGACGCTAATTTTATTATTCCAAGTAGTGAATTACAAATCCATTCATCTCTCAATCAACCATGATAATTTCATGATTACAAATCATGACCACAAATGCATTCATCCCTCAATTAAAAATTGACTCCTCAGTTCAATCCAACCAACCATTTCTACTTTTAACCTCCTCAGCACCTTAACGACAAACTTTGTAGACATCATTTGGACTTTTTTTTTTTTTTTTTTTTTTGG
>LTAE01000033.1:108393-130690 GCA_001647135.1 Pontederia paniculata
TATGCAAAAATCTCTCAACACATTTGACACCCTTAAGAGATAGATTTGACACCCTTAAGGGACAATTCTCCAATAACATATTACACTCAATAACATCAGACTTCCTTAATAGTTAATTACTCAATAATATCTGACACCCCATAATATTATACTCCCTTAAGAGATAATTTCTTAATAACATCTGACACCCCATAACATCAGACTCCCTTAAGAGAAAAATCCCCAATAACATCTGACACCCCATAACTTCTTACACCCTTAATATTTTTTTTTCATATAGAGAAATAAAAAACAATGAGCATAAGCATTATTCATATTCAAATTATTTTTTCATTGTTATTATATGCAAAAATTCCCCTAACACATTTGACACCCTTAAGAGATAATTCTCCAATAACATATTACACCCAATAACATCAGACTCCTTTAATAGTTAATTACCCAATAACATCTGACACCCCATAACATTATACTCCCTTAAGAGATAATTCTCTAATAACATCTTTCACCTCATAACATCATACTCCCTTAAGAGAAAAATCTCCAATAACATCTGACACCCCATAACTTCTTACACCCTTAAGAGAAAAAAACCGTTCTCTATGATCCAAGACGTAGGTTACTTCTTAGATCTATAGGCCACTACAGATATGTAAGTGGAGTTGGCATACTATCGAAAATTTAAGTCTTGTACCTCAGCTACTAACATTAACCCCAAGCTACTAACATTAACCCCAAGCAACTTACATTATATTTAAGCTTGAACCTCAATTTAATAAATTTTAGGGTTAAGGAGTCTGTCGAGCTCTGTTGATTTCACGGGTATAAAACAATATAAATCTTGAAATTTATGGTGCTTTTGTAATCTAACTTTATTTTTTTAATAAAATGAAGTTAAAAAATTATAAATCTCAAAATCTATGGTGTTTCATATTATGGAGTAAATTTTAGCTTCACATATTTTTTTCTCTTAAATTTTTAGATCTAGTGCATAAGAAAATATTTACAGGAGGCGAGTAGACTTTTTTTAATACAATATGGACATCGTTTTTATGTCACGGTATATGGTCTTTATCAAGTCCTTATATAAAGTGGAGCAAGTTAAAAAAAATTATAGAAGATAAGTAGCCTATTTAATAAGTAATAAAATGATAATGATTTTTAATGTATTTTTGCCTAGCCCATCATATTAATTAAAATGGTGAAAAGCGCGGCACATCTACGAATTCAAACAAAATTATATTATTTACAATTAATGTGTCAATTTATTGATTCTAATTATGCTTATTATGTATCTAATAATTATAAATTTTTAAAACAATCTCTAAACTTTAATATTAATATGAAATTTAAATATTTTCACTTAATCTAATTATCAAAAATAATTCGCGCACAAATAACGCTTCTTTAATTAATCTCAACTTCGGTATGCATTTGTGACTAGTTAAATATTTTGAAGGTTCTACCTAAATCTACGAAAATTTTACAACTCAAAACTATGTAGATTAGTCAATGATTATATTTTCAAAACCTGAAATGACAATTGAGAAGGAAAGTAGTGGACATTCAAATCTTCATAAAAGCCACAAAGAAGCGAGAACATGACATTTATATTTTCTATAAAAATTAAATTGGAAGCAAGTGATACATTTCTAGACTAAACACATTAAAAATGACTCTCAAATCTTCTTTTTTGGATTGCCACTCAGCATTAGGTAAGTAGTCGTCAGTAGTCCAATCGATACTATTACTACGCTAAAGAGCACATTATCCACAAGTTAGGTCTAACCCACTATAACCTCGACTAATATGATACCACTCAAAATCGTATGACTACTTTTTTATATTAAAAAGAATCAAATCTGAAACTTACTTAAGCGACGAAAAGTTACTATCATTCCACCCAACCTCTATTGGTTCAATTTAATTTTTTTAGTCAGATAAATGTTTTCGATTTTTTCTTACACCCATGCACCTCATTAAAGTAGGAATAGTTTTACTATATATGTATTTAATAATTAAATAGGATTTCACTATTATAGGGATGAAGAAAATACACTTAGATCTTCTCTACCACGAGAGAATTTAAGTAATAGGTGAAAAATATACTGTCACAAAAAAATATTCTATCAAGTAATAGTGGGCATTCAAATCTTCATAAAAGCCGCAAAGAAGTGAGAACATGACATTTATAATTTCTGTAAAAATTAAATTAGATGCAAATGATACATTTCTAGACTAAACATATTAAAAATGAGTTAATTTTTTTTTCAATTGCCACTCATTATTAAGGAAGTAGCGACGATTGTTCAATCGACACACATTATCCACAAGTTAAGTCTAACCCACTATAACCCAAGTCCAACTATCTAATACCACCCTAGATCACATGATTAATGAAATTTTTTTACGTTCATAAGAATCGAAATTCGAAACCTACTTAAGCGGTGATGAGCTATTTACCACTCCACTCCAATTTCTACTAATTCAATTTAAGTTTTGTAGTCAAATAAATATTTTCGATTTTTTCTTACACGTGTACACCTCATTAAAATGAGATTAGCTTTACTATATATGTATTTAATAATTAAATATTGCATTGATGAAAATAATGTAGTTACATATTACTACAACAAGGCAAAAGCATCAAAGGGGTGGTGGCGCAGTTGGCTAGCGCGTAGGTCTCATAGCTTTAAACGAGTTATCCTGAGGTCGAGAGTTCGAGCCTCTCTCACCCCATCATATTAATATTAGCGATGACGATTACATGCCCAAGTGATGGGGTCTCATCACATTTCATCTGATACTAAGATGATAAGTGGCACTTCTGAGCTTAATTTTTTTTTTGTTGATAAAAAATAAAAAAAGGTATTATTATATATGAGATGCATTTGTTGATAAAAAATAAAAAAAAGTATTATTATATATGAGATGCATATTGAAATTTATTTATTTTTCGTTGTTGTTATTCAGATTAATTAAATAATTATTTATTAATATATTTTGTTAATTAAATATGATACTAAGATGATAAGTGGCACTTCTGAGCTTAATTTTTTTTTTTGTTGATAAAAAATATAAAAAGGTATTATTATATATGAGATGCATATTGAAATTTATTTATTTTTCGTTGTTGTTATTCCATGCATTATTATATATGCATATTGAGATTAATGTAAATGAAAAGATATTATTAAATTTTTAGATGAAATGCAAAAGTAGACTTTTTCCTTAAAAAGAATACAATATGTGCATCTTTTTTTCTATCACGTTATATGGTCTCTATTAAGTTTTTTTTTTGAGAAAAATGGATATGTAGAGCACATCCGCTCTACACCCCATGTATAGCATCATTTTTACCCATCCGATTAATTAAATAATTATTTATTAATATATTTTATTAATTAAATAGTGAGTTTGATCAAGATCATAACAATCAAATTATTCGGTGATCACAATTAAGTCTGTTTGATTATTTTTAATAATTCAACGATCACAATTTCTTTGATCTTAGATATCATTTTAGATTATCGAGTTGATCCAATAAATACATATTATTGTATCTTATGAATTAGATTAATAATTTTATTAATTATTAATAGTTATTTAATAATTAAATGAGAGAATATGAGTGTTATACACCATGTGTAGAGCAGAGTGCTTTACACCCCCATTTACCTCTTTTTTTTTTTATGTAAAGTGAGCAAGTCAAGAATAATTTACAGAAGATGAGTAGTCTTATATGGTCTATACTAAAATTGTTTATGTACATTTTTGCCTAATTCATCATATTCATTTCTTTTGCTTTGTTCAATATTTAAAAAAAATGAAGAAATATATAATTCTCGAAATAAAAATGGTTAGATCCAATATTTTTTCCCACCAAAGGATGAAAAGCGCAGCATATATGTGAGTTCAAACAAAATGATATTATTTATAGTATGATGTCAATTTATCGGTTCCAACTCTGATTATTATGTATTTAAACATTATATGTTTTTAAAGTAATTTCTAAACTTTAATATTAATCACTATCTCAGAAATTTATATATTTTCACTTAATCTAGTAGTGAAATAATTCACGCACTAATAACTCTTCATTTACATGCGTTCTTTTACTCCATCTCATCATGGATTTCGAGTCAAAATGGCATCTTTTTATGTGGGCAAAATAATCACACAAGGCCATTTGTCAGATTTAATCTTCCTATTTAATACAGGACTTGTATCATAACTAGCATACAGAAAAAAAAGATAGATCAAAAGTAAACAAACAGAATCATAAACCTTTTTTTATTGCCTTGATAGCATATTTATATCACTGGACGAAAAAAATTGTGCAGTCCAATGCAGCAGCTCGTGTACAAAAGAAAAAGAATACATGCATGTCCCTGTTCATTCAAAAATCAATGATATCTATTACACGTAATAAAGTTGAAAGAAACTTATTATAAAATCTTTCTCTCTATTATACAAAATTATAGACTCTTTTACATTCAAAATAAAGCACTCGAATTTCATAAATCATACAAGTAAACTCTAGAATATATACTTGATTGAAACAAAAAATTAATCAAGGATCACACAACTATTTTTTATTTTTTTTTAAAACTTTTTTATTTAAATATTAAACAAAATACATACAAATAATGATAAAATGTAACTAAGCATGAAATATAATACAATACCAGATGCAAACAAAATGCACGAAATACAAACTTTCCAAACTTAAATTGAACATTGTCATCAATGTTTAAGTCTGGACTAAGGGAGATGACACAATGACACTAAAAAAAATGCATGAAAAACAAAAATACAACTTGATTAGTTCATCGGCAGTGGCAGTGAGGTGAAGAACAATCCATAATACACACCGGGCTAATAATATTTGTGCATGTGCATAATTATCTTGTCAGTATTCTCTTGGCATACACAACTCTTCACAATAATCTCCAATTGGTGCAGCTACTCTGTTTTAATTGCCTCCAAGATGGCTTGGATGCCTGAAAAATCATATTGGTAGAGTAGGACTAACGGACATGCCGTAACTTTCCAAGGTGAAAACATTTTTTTCAGAAATTTAATTTGCATGATGGTGTGATGGCGTCCTTTGTATTATTATTGCATTGTCTCCGATTTAAAAGTTGTCTTTCTAAATTTGATATTTGATTTTGTTGTGCAGAGACTTCTTCAATAAAATTAATGTGCGAAAAAATAAAAAAAATATTAAGTTTTGCGGTTAAGGAACCTGTGGAATTCGGTTGGCTCTACAGGTATTAAGCACCGTAGATTAGATTTTCGCTCCATATATTTTTTTTCTTAAAATTTTGAATCTAGTGCATAAGAAAATATCTACAGAAGGCAAGTAGACTTTTTTTCCCAAATACAATATGGACATCCTTTTTCCAAATTTTTGCCGAGTCCATAATATTAATAAAAAGGGTGAAAAGCGCAGCACATCCATGAGTTCAAACAAAATGATCTTAATTATAATATGATGTCAATTTATTGGTTCTAATTATGCTTATTATGTATCTAATAATTATAATTTTTTAAAATAATTTCTAAACTTTAATATTAATATGAAATTTAAATATTTTCATAAACATGACATTTATCATTTCTATAAAAATAAAATTAAAAAAAATGAAGATGATTCCTAGTTAAGTAGGAAGCACTATGTTACATATCTCATCAATCGATGCTATGCTAAAGAGCACATTATCCACGAGTTAAGTCTAACCCACTATAATCCAACTAATCTAATACCACCCTAGATCGCATGACCAACAAAATTTTTTTACGTTCATAAGAATCAAATTCAAAATCTACTTATACGGTGAGGAGCTAGTTATCACTCTACTCCAATCTCTATTAGTTCAATTTAAGTCTTTTTAGTCAAATACATATTTTTCGATTTTTTCTTACACGCGTACACCTCATTACAATGAGATTAGTTTTACTATATATGTATTTAATAATTAAATATGTTCTCACTATTACGATGAAAAAATATACTTACATATTTTCTACGTCAACATAGTTGGAAGTATAAATCAAATACATGGCGTGGTGGCGCAGTTGGCTAGCGCGTAGGTGTCACAGCTTAATTTTTTTTATTTATAAAAATAAAAAAAAAACATTATTATATATGAGATGCATATTGAAATTTATTTTTTTTCGTTGTTGTTATTCCATGCATTATTATATATGCATATTGAAATTAATATAAATGAAAAATTATTACTCTTTTAGATGAAGTGTAAAATGAAGTAGACTTTTTTTCCTTAAAAAGAATCAATGTGAGCATCTTTTTTTTCTATCACGTTATATGGTCCCTATTAAGTTTTTTTATGTAAAGTGAGCAAGTCAAGAATAATTTACAGAAGATGAGTAGTCTTATATGGTTTATACTAAAATTGTTCATGTACATTTTTGCCTAGTTCATCATATTTCATTTCTTTTGCTTTGTTCAATATTTTTCTAAAAAAAATGAAGAAAGATACCATCTCGAAATAAAATTTGTTCGATCCAATCTTTTTTCCACCTAAGGATTTAAACTGCGGTATATCTATGAGAGGGCGTTTCCCTCATAGTAATTTTTATAGATTATTGATGATCTGAACTTAAAATTATATGGGCCCATCAGATTATCATATTTACTTATTTTAATTCGTAGGCAATTGTTTAGCAATGCAGATTGCCTATGAAATGGTAATTCACATTATCTAAGAGGAGAGTATCTATTCAGATTGTCACCCAAGTGGTAATCTTATTTATATTAATTTTCATCTTCGCTCTTTTTAATTTTTCGTAAATAAAACATAACACAATACTAAATTATCATTTAATAATAACAAGATAAATAATAATAATAATAAATTATCATTTAATAATATATTATTATTATTACTATTATTATTATTATTATTATTATAAATTAATGACCAAAATAAATATTATTTAAATAATATTATATTATTATGATCATATTATGAATTAAAATATAGCACTACTTATTATTCATAAGCATTATTAATTAAACTAATATTTTTATAAATTATTATTATTAATTATAAAAATTATTTAATTATTATTTTAATTTGAAGGGTATTAATTACTTAACTACATTAATTTGTGAGTTTATAATTTAAGTTGATAAATTTTAATTCGATAATATGAAATTTTTAACATAATAATATAAGTAAATATGATGTGTATTATTTAGCAATCCTTTATATAAGTAAATATGATAATTTGGATTACCACTTGAATTACTTATATATAGTAAATATGGTAATATCCATTACTGGTAATTAATTTAATATGTGATAATCTTTCTATTAGGTAATATAAATTATCAGATAATGTTAGGAGGTAATGCAATAAATGCCTCCTGAGTTCAAACAAAATGATATTATTTATAGTATGATGTAAATTTATTGGTTCCAACTCTGATTATTATGTATTTAAAAATTATATGTTTTTAATATATGAGAAATTTATATATTTTCACTTAATCTAATTGTGAAATAATTCACGCACAAATAACTCTTCATTTGCATGCATTCTTTTACTCCATTTGATCATGGATTTTGAGTCAAAATGCCATCTTTTTATGTGGGCAAAATAATCAGACAGGACCATATGTCAGATTTAATCTTCCTATTTAATACAAGACTTTTATCATAAGTAGCATACAGAAAAAAAAGACAGATCAAAAGTTAACAAATAGAATCTCAAACCTTTTTTTGTTGCCTTGATAGCATATTTTATATCACTGGATGCAAAAATTTGTGCAGTCCAATGCAGCAGCTCATGTACAAAAGAAAAGAATACATACATGTCCCTGTTCATTAAAAAACCAATTATATGTATTACACATAATAAAGCTGAAAGAAATTTATAATTTACAAAATCATCACTTTATTACAAAATGCAATGGTCACACAACTATTTTTATTTCTATTTCATTTTTTTATTAAACACTAAAAAAATGCATACAAATGATGACAAAATGCAATTAAGCATAAAATACAAGACAACACCAAATGCAAATAAAATGTATGAAATACAAACTCATCCAAACTTCAACTGAATATTATCCTCAGTTTTTAAGTCTTGACCAAGAGAGATGACACAATGACACTAAAAAAATGTATGAAAAAAGAAAAATACAACTTGATTAGTCCATCGACAGTAGCAGTGAGGTGAAGAACGATCCATAATGCACCCCGGGCTGGTGATACTTGTGCA
This sequence comes from Pontederia paniculata, assembly GCA_001647135.1. Lineage (NCBI taxonomy): Eukaryota > Viridiplantae > Streptophyta > Magnoliopsida > Commelinales > Pontederiaceae > Pontederia > Pontederia paniculata. The sequence continues at coordinate 116,650 of LTAE01000033.1, forward strand.
TGTGCATAATTATCTTGTCAATATTCTCCTGGCACGCACAACTCTTCATACTAATCTTCAATTGGTGTAGCTATTTTATTTTGGTTGCCTCCAAGTTGACCTGGATGCTCGAAAATCATACTGTGTAAAGTAGGACGACTAACAGACATGTCGTCAATATATACTATAACTTTCCAAGGTGAAAATAAATTTTCTTTCAAAAATATTTTTTAAGGAATTTCCAAAAGGATGACTTCTAGACTTAGAAATTCACTAAACAAGACTCAAAAACTCTAAGACTAAAATTCTAAAACACAGAGACTCCAAAAACTAAGACTCTAAGACATAAAAATTATCCACCAGAAAGTTTATACAACTAAGTTATAGTTGTTAGCTTGACTTGATCTCAAATTGCACTTAGATTCATGCAAGGTTGGCATTATCCATATGCAAATAGATAAAGAAAAGAAAAGGAATAAACTCACTCAAAAATGTTATATTTTCATCACGATGGTGGAGACCATTACTCTTTCATAATTGTGATCCATTATTCTTTAATTGCATGACATTGTCCATCTGGAGGCTTCACTTGCAATTGTGACGATGTAGGAGATGTTGGTTGAACTTGAGTTGAACTTTTTGGTCTCCATTGCATAACTACAATCTTTGAGGTTGATTGCATATCCCTATTATCTAATGGTGGACATGAAGAAGATGATGATGCCTCAACAAGTGGTCTTTTTGCAACGATATTGCATTTAGATAGATGATTATCCTGATGTTGATGGTATGCTCCTCTACTGAGGTGGGTGTGTTGGAGATAGTATTGTAGGAGTGATTGAAACTTTCAAAGGTGAGCTCTTCTTTAGCACTTGTCCATCTTTAATGATGTATGCACTTATCTCTTTGACACGCTACCAAGTTGTCCATGTTCTTTTTGAAAAAAATCTTTCTGATTGCCATCTTTGTTTATATGCATATTGACATAGGCATATGATGACTATATAGTCCTCCTCGATGTCCTTCTCAAAATTAGCATTTTGAAAAATCAATTGTGCAACTTGATTCTCTAATGCATGTACTTTTGCTTCAAGGTCATCAAACTAGAGTTGACTCTCTAATTCTTGAATGACAATAATTTTCGATTTTGTTCTTTCATTATGACAATTGTGACTCTAAGTTTTGGATGAGTTTGTCTTGCATTGTGAGCCTATTTTCATCTGCGTTGCTTCCGCAGGCTATGCCTCCCGCCAGCAAAACCATCGATGTTTTCTCTGGCGAATCCGAGAAAACATCGATGTTTTTGCGGACCGGTGTCAGGGAAATGATCATCGCTCGTTGCTGCCGCTGCTATGCCTACCGCTCGAGAAAACATCGATGTTTTGTCGGGCTGGCCGAGTAAAACATCGATGTTCTCTAGGCAGCGATGAACATCTGCCGTGAAGAATCAACCAACCATCTCTTCAAAGTTTGTCTTTGATTTGCATGATGGTGTGATGGCGCCCTCTGTATTATTATTGCATTGTCTCAAATTTAAAAATGGTCTCTTTAAATTTGATATTTGATCTTGTTGTACAGAGATTTTCTTCAATAAAATTAATCTACGAAAAAAATGAAAAGATATTAAATTTGCGGTTAAGGAGCCTCTGGAATTTGGTTGACTCTACGAGTATAGAGCATCGTAGATTAAATTTTCTCTCCATATTTTTTTTCTCTTAAAATTTTAGATCTAGTGCATAAGAAAATATTTACATAAAGGCAAGTAAATTTTTTTCTCTAAATACAATATGGACAACCTTTTTATGTCACGTTATATGGTCTATATCAAGTTCTTATATAAAGTGGAGCAAGTTAAAAATAATTTATAGAAGATAAGTAGCGTATTTAATAAGTAATAAAATGATAACGACTTTTAATTTACATTTTTGCCGAGTCCATAACATTAATAAAAAGGGTGAAAAGCGCAGCACATTTATGAGTTCAAACCAAATGATATTACTTATAATATGATGCCAATTTATTGGTTCTAATTATTCTTATTATGTATCTAATAATTATATTTTTTTAAAATAATTTCTAAACTTTAATATCAATATGAAATTTAAATATTTTTATAAACATGATATTTATCATTTCTATAAAAATTAAATTAGACACAAATGATACATTTTTAGACTAAACATATTAAAAAATAAAAAAAATAGAGATGCTCCCTAGTTAAGTAGGGAGCACTACGTTATATATATCTCATCAATCAACGCTATGCTAAAGAGCACATTAATCCATGAGTTAAGCTTAATCCATTATAACCTAACTAATCTAATACCACTCAAACTTTTTACGTTCATAAGAATCGAAATTCGAAACATACCTAAACGGTCATGAGCTACTTACCACTCCACTCCAATATTTGTTGGTTCAATTTAAGTTTTTCAGTCAAATAAATATTTTTATTTTTTTTCTTTAACCCATATATCCATTAAAATGAGATTAATTTGACTATATATATGTATTTAATAATTAAATGGGTTCTCACTATTATAGGGATGAAGAAAATATACTTAGATATTTTCTACGATAAGGTAATTTGAAGTAAAGATAATAGCACCGAAGGGGTGGTGGCGCAGTTGGCTAGCGCACCCCATTACAATATTTATCTGATTCAAAGATGATAAGTGGCACTTCTGAGCTAATTTTTTTTTGATAAAAAATTAAAAAGATATTATTATATATGAGATGCATATTAAAATTTATTTATTTTTCGTTTTTGTTATTCTATGCATTATTATATATGCATATTGAAATTAATGTAAATGAAAAGATATTATTAAATTTTTAGATGAAATGCAAAAGTAGACTTTTTCCTTAAAAATAATACAATATGTGCATCTTTTTTCTATCACGTTATATGGTCTCTATTAAGTGTTTTTTATGTAAAGTGAGCAAGTCAAGAATAATTTACAGAAGATGAGTAGTATGTAAAGTGAGCAAGTCAAGAATAATTTACAGAAGATGAGTAGTCTTATATGGTCTATACTAAAATTGTTCATGTGCATTTTTGCCTAGTTCATCATATTTTATTTCTTTTGCTTTATTCAATATTTTTTTGAAAAAAATGAAGAAATATACCATCTCGAAATAAAATTTGTTAGATCCAATCTTTTTCCCACCAAAGGATTTAAACTGCGGCATATTTATAAGAGGGCGTTTCCCTCCTGTAGATTATTAATAATCTGAACTTAAAATTATTTGAGCCCACCAGATTACCATGTTTACTTATTTTAATTCGTAGATAATTTGGATTGCCTAGCAATGTAGATTACTTATTTATATTAGTTTCCATATTCGACCTTTTAAATCTTTCGTAAATAAAACATAACACAATAATAGATTATCATTAAATAATAATAATAATAATAATAATAATAATAATATTTTAAATTAATGACCAAAATAAATATTATTTAAATAATGTTTAAATGATATTATATTATTATGATCATATTATAAATTAAAATATAGCACTACTTATTATTCATAAGCATTATTAGTTAGACTAATTTTTTTATAAATTACTATTATTAATTATAAAAATATAATTAATTATTATTTTAATTTGAAGGGTATTAATAACTTAAATAATTTAAAAAAATGTATAAAGAATTGAAAATAATGTCACAAAAGGGCTTGTGCCGCAGTTGGCTAGCGCGTAGGTCTCATAGCTTCGAGTTATCCTGACGTCGAGAGTTCGATCACATTTCATCTGTTTCTCAAAGATGATAAAGAGGCACTTCTGAGCTAAACTTTTTTTATTTATAAAGAATAAAAAAAAATATTATACATGAGATGCATATTGAAATTTTTTTTCGTTGTTGTTATTCTATGCATTATTATATATGCATATTGAAATTAATATAAATGAAAATATATTATTATATTTTATCACCTTATGTGGTCTCTATTAAGTTTTTTTTTCTATAAAGTGAGCAAGTTAAGAATAATAAACAGAAGATAAATAATCTTATATGGTCTATACTAAAATGTGTATGTACATTTTTGCTTAGTCCATCATATTTCATTTGTTCAATATTTTTTTAAAAAATGAAGATATAATCTCCAAATACAATTTGTTGGCTCCAATCTTTTTCCCACCTAAGGATGAAAAGCGCAGCATATCTATGAGTTCAAACAAAATGATATTATTTATAGTGTAATGTCAATTTATTGGTTCCAACTCTGATTATTATGTATTTAAAAATTATATGTTTTTAAAGTAATTTTTAAACTTTAATATTAATCACTTCTCAGAAATTTAGATATTTTCACTTAATCTAATTGTGAAGTAATTCACGCACAAATAACTCTTCATTTACATGCATTCTTTTACTCAAATGATCATGGATTTCGAGTCAAAATGCCATCTTTTTATGTGGGCAAAATAATCAGACAGGGCGATTTGTCAGATTTAATCTTCCTATTTAACACAGGACTTGTATCATAAGTAGCATATAGAAAAAAAGACAGATCAAAAGTTAACAAGCAGAATCTTAAACCTTTTTTTTTGTTGCCTTGATAGCATATTTATATCACTGGATGCAGAAATTTGTGCAGTCCAATGCAGCAGCTCATGTACAAATGAAAAGAATACATACATGTCCATTACATCAACTGTTCATTCAAAAACCAATTATATCTGACATTTCATCTTCCAACTCTGGACTCCCTCCAGGATGACATTCAGTTCAGAGTTTAAGCTTTAAGAAACCAATATCACACATGAACTATAGTGCCGAAGCTGGTCAGGCGTCATTTTTTCCCAGTCGTCACTCCGACCACAACATTGCTCACCTGCACCAATGGAAAAAGTATCGCGTGGTTCAGCTATTTATACTTTATCCGCATGTAAACAGAAGTCGGTCTTAAAAGTACAAATGATAAGGGAATTGAAAATCACCATCTTGCCATGTTCATCCACCGACATCGGGTTCTCAACAACTACAGTCATGCTGGGGACCTGAGTAGTGGGCTGGAAAGACCAAAGGAAATAGACAAATGAGTTCAATAAACATACTGAAAGACTTGGCTTATTAAAAGACAATTGCGGAACAGATATACCGCTGAGGTTGATGGAGGCACAGAAGTGTTGTTATCATTAGGCCTTTGAGATGCAGGAATTGGAAGTCTCATGCTATTTATCTACATTAACCAGTAAAATATATGTGAGAAAATATGCAATCAAGAAAATTAATCAAGTGAAGATCATCCCAAAGAAACAAAAGAATCTGTTTCAAAGGTCAAAATTTACCCCAACATTCGTAACATAATGGCAAATGGCGCATTTCACAGAAGGGGCTCCAAAAGGATACATCAGAGTTGTACGACACTGACCACAGTTCACATGTGCAACTTGATTTGCTGTAAATTCATTCATGAGACGACATTAAATTAGTTAATATTCACCTAACACTCATTTTCTAATATAAAGGAGAGTACTAGATTGTCAACCATTATGATATGGAGTCCCAACTTAAACTATATATAAAGAGGCTAAAACTACTAAAGTTTTAAGCTTATTGTCTTTATGAACTTTCATTACAGCATGTTGAGGCGTCAAGAAAGTGGCCATATAAAGATGCATGACATATTACTATAAACCTAGCAACACATCTGATATGTGCCAATAAGATCCCAGGCGAACATTTGAATTTGGGTTATTTGTGGAACAAGAAATTTTAGAAAACCACCATGTATATGCACTCCACCTAGTGGCAGTCATAGAAGAGATATTCCACAGGTTGAAAGGAATGCCGGGAGAACTGATACATGGATTCATGATTTGCAAAAAAAACTGCAATACATTTTTATGCGTCAGATTTATACATTAATGTACAAAAAGTATAAGAGGGGCAAGAGACAGCTTTCCCAATGCATTTCTCCACTAATGCATATAAACAAAGGTAGGTCCATAAAATTTTGTCATCCTGTATTTTTTGAAATGAAATATGCAGCAACCTTCTGACGGCATTTGTACAATTAACCAATAATTTTCTGACTCAGTTTCTAGACAAAATGAGATAAAAAGTTCTAGAGAGGACAAAGTGATGTTTACATCACGTGCAGCGATTTCTTTGATTTAAAAGCAATCTTTTATGTCCAACGAAACTACAACATTGCCGACATTCTCATAGAAAAGATCATAAACATTAACAACACAATGGAGAACAAACATGAGGATGAGAAATTTACATCTCAATGCATTCACAAATACCAGTTAAAACTTCGTAAAAAGCGCAAATACCAGTCAAGAACTAATTCACCCACCAGGCTGTGTCTACCAAGTAGTGGTATCTTGAACCCAGGACAATAATAGATCACCACGTAGATTAATGTAGGATAATAAAATATACGACTTATTGCATCCAAAATTCAAAAGACGACGGAGAAAACCCTAACTGGTCAAAACATAACTACACCAGTTAAATTTTATCTCAGAGAACGTTGAGCAAACTAGAACCATGCATTATATGAGCAAACTAGAACCGGACATTATATAAGTTTGGTTCTTATAAATACTACATTCTCACATCAAGTCTCACAAAATTCTGCATACAACACAGGGGTGGACCTAGGACCCCAACAACTAATGGGTGCAAACTACGAATTTCTAATTAGACTTTTATACCAACATAAAAAGTAAAAAAAATGATAAATTGAAACATATTATAATTGTTCTCTTCCAGATTTCATGTTGTGAATTTTTTTGTGTAATCAACTCATTGTCAATGTTATGAAATACATCTCTTTTAACATAAGAAATTAAAAATATCATTGCATCATATCAATGATCAATATGAAGCAATTAATCAATTTTGTTCCATGTACTTATAAATTAGGATGCCAATTTAGTTAAGACATCGATAATTTTTTAAATTATAAAACTTCTAAATAATAATTCTAATTATATTCTAAAAGATAAAGAGTCATGGTGGAGCTAAAAAAATTTGTCAGTGTGTTCATTATTTAATATTGTCTTAAGCAAGTTAAAAGAAACAATGCATACTTCATTGAAAAATGAAAATGTTGTCGGAAGAATAAAGTAGAGTAATAAAAAATCTTAATTACGTTAAAAAAATTGAAAAATTATACAGTTCATTTTTTAAACATTCAGATCTAAAAGTCAAGAAACTAAATGAATGTAAAAGATGATGCATAATATGTGGATGTTTCTTTCGAAATTAAAAAGAAAAATAATATAAATAAACAATCTTTACAAAACTGAAAAATTATAATAAAAAATAAAGAGTAAAAATCAAATCAATCCTAAAAATCTTACAGAAAAAAGTGATATACAAAATTTATAAATTTATTAGGAGAGAAAACGATATAAAATAAAATATGTTCCACATACAATAAACAACCAAAAAAAAATTTGTATTCACTTTAATTATCCAATTAAAAAAATTACCTGGCAAGAGAAAAAATGGCTACCTTAAATATAAAGTAGATCAAGAATCTAAAAAATATATTTAACTATCAGGAAATCTAAAACACAATTGCACATTTAAATTTTGAATACATTCAGATATAAAAGTCAGGATATTGAAATGAGTGTTAGAGACAATCCATAATATAATGCATGGGTAATTTTTTAAAGAAAAAATGAAAAGAAAACAATATTATGGATAAAAACAATGGAAGTGTTTTGTAGAACTACAATATATATTATATAGAAAAGCATAAAACTAAATACCTTGTTAAAGAGAGAGAGAAAATTAAGCCAAACATTGTATAGGTTAAATATGATATATAAGATTTATGAGTTCATCAGGTTAGAAAATTGTATAAAATAAAATTCTATACCTGTCTGTTAGAATTTGAAGAAAGTTTGAGGATCTCAAATTAGAAGAACTACTCAACAGTTTAATAAAGGGGGTAAATAGTAATGTTTTTTTATAAAAATAATATACAACACCAGTTCATACCTTGTTGTTAAGAAAAAGACAAAAGGTCTTACACTTAAGGACTAATTAGGTAGTGAATCAAAAGAAATATTAGTTCATTTATTTAATCGAAAAAGAGCTAACAGTGAGTAAAGTAGAGGATTCGATCCGAAGACTGCCAACTACAATACCTAAGCCACCTACCACTAGGCCAGGTTTCAACATCTGTCTGCATTGTGATAATATAAATATTACACAAATCCAGTGCCCGCACATGCAGGCAGCGGCATGCATATGCCTCCACCACTTGTCATGATATAGATTAATTAAAAAATAATAAATAAGCTCAAAAGAATTTATTAATACATGACAATTTTGGGATCCAATGCTTTTCTCTTTTCACGTATCTTTTTGTATAAGTTGAAGACAAAAGTTTTATATAAGATGAGTAGATTGGAGAGGAAGGATAGAGTTTTGAAAAACTATAGAAGGTGAAGACGAAAGGGTGAAAGCACAGCCACCTGAGAAGAAAATGAAAAGATATGCGAAAAGTAGTTAAGGTAAGTTAATTGTAAGATTTTATTATAAGAATGAGGTGAACTTAATAAAATCTTACTAAATTAATACATGATATAGATTACTATATACCTAATGTATATTATCTAAAAATTTAATAAGGTCGATTGACCTCGTTGCGCACCATGTAGATCTCCCCTGATTACAACATGTATGTCTTCCAAATGAGTGATGACCAAAAGACCATTAAAATAGAAACAAGCTATGCATACCTGATCTTGCCATATTGATTGTATTACAGCATGAGCATCTAACACTTGTTGCGCCACGAGAATACATCAACAATGTTCGACAACCTCCACAAACAAGTTGGGCCATCTCCATGGCTGCATGCAGCATAATTAAATTTCCATGAACAAATACATCAGAACATATTTAGGCATGTGTTAAGCGTGTTTTACATGTGACCTCATCACCACGTTAACAATTATTAGCATTTCACCTTAATGGTACTATGCAAACAATATTTTGTTTCTTGTAGCAACATCTCCCTAGATAACATAAAATTTCTATCATCGACTTAAAAAATTATGTATGTGGAGTTTTATGGTCACATATATGGAAAACAATGCAACAAAAGACCTGCAACGATGAAGAAATGGAATTGCAACATAGGCCCCGATTGTTCTAATGAAAGTAAACTCCTAAAGAAAATAAATTCTTACGAAAATGACTTTAAAGAAAAAATATTATTTTCATGTGGTTGGTATATGACTTAAAGATAGTAAGAAAATAGTCTTCAAAATGTAAAAGAACGAGGCTTGTGAGAGGAAAATGAATCCCATTTGAAAAAGAGAAGTTCATTTTTTCAAATATTTGCTTTCCTTTACTGGTCGAGAAGAAATTATTTTCCTATTGATCAACCGCTTTTGGATTATCAAAAAAAGTGAAATCATTTCCACGAAAATCATTTCGTTTTATTTTCCTATAGACCAGCCGCTTTCGGAATATCAAAGTGAAATCACTTTCCGAGAAAATAATTTAATCGAAGCAAACGGAGTCTTAATTTACAGATACTAAAGAGCACCTGGAGAAGTCACTGATGTGATTGTATTGCATATTGCACAGCATACATTAGAGGCTCCTCGAGGATAAAGAAGAATGCTCCTACATCCGTTGCACACAAGTTGGCTCTGCATACCTGAACCCCACAAAGTTCAAATATCAGTAGGTTTGCTCACAGCTAAGCAATAAATATCATGCAGTAAACTATACGATTAAAGATGTTCCTACTGTCACATCCTGAACATGGCATCTGAAACTTTTCTTTGCATTTAAAAGACTTGGTAAAAAAAGTATTTACATATTTTTGGTATTTATCCAGTGCATTATCTTTCAACAATACTGTCTACAAAGAACAAAGGCCGCTTCTTTCCCTGCTGAAATGGCAGGAAAACTTTCCTGCTCCATCAAACAGAAATTTTCCATCGAGAAACGATGGCCAACACCCATCGACATACATATATGCAATGCGAAGAATCAGAAATAACGAGAACACAAAAAAAAAAGTGGACAAAGAATAGACTTTTACTGAAGAACAATCCATCAAAGTCACAAAGAAAGAGAAAATTTACATGACGCCGTGATTAATACACTAATAAAAAAATTTCAGCCTGCACTTCATCTAGCCGTATGGATTCTAGCAGCATAGAAGAACAAACAAAACCAACACTTTCCAAACAAAACATAAAAAAGGGTTCTTTTAGAGAAATCTAAGATCAGAATCCCAAAAGCAAGGCACATACGAAGAATAGACAGCTACCTCTATAAGAATTTAAAGGAACCAGATGGAAAGGATCAAAAGGGACCAAAGCCGACAACAGAATCGCCGAGATATCCACCGATTTCGATTGGACAAGAAGCAATAGAAGCGATCGCCGGCGAACAGCCCACAGACGACGATACGAAAGCTCCCAATCGATCGCTTCCTGCGACGAGATGATGGAATTTTAGCGTGGGGAAAAGTCGTGAGGGTTCTTCCTTCTGTGAAGGAACGGGGTCGCCGTTGCTGAATTATATATATAGATATATATATATATTCAAACTAATTTAATTCCAATTTATTAAATTATTTTCAACAGTGGCAAGTGAACATGCATAAATCAATATTTAAGAGGATAAAAACTTTTATTATTTTATAGGTTATTATATAAGAATAAAAGAGAAAAAAATATATATATTAAGTTTTGTCAAAAAGGGTTATTGGTGATTTGATTCTTGTCATGTTGGGTTGGTCGCAGTTAGTTTAATATTTTTTAAGAGCGATATAAATAATTTCACTTTTTATGTGAAAATAATTTAGTTAGTTAACTTGCTAAGTTTTCATTATATTATTTTTTAAATAATTCAAACAAAAGCGTACTGGTTTAAACATTTTATTTATCAATTTATTAGGACGGCAATTTGAAGGAACGAATATATTCCAATCCTCGAGGAGATGACAATATTAGGATATATATATATATATATATATATATATATATAATATTCTTAAAAGAGAAATATTTTAGAGTTGAATTCTGATCAATTCAAAGGAATTGGTCTTTATTTTATGTATTAATTATTCCAGCAAGCTTCCATAATATATTATTTGGATTAAATCATATGAATCATTTAATGACAACTATTAAAGGAAAATGAAATTTTAAGAAAAAATTAGAGAATAATGTTATTATTATTTGATGTGGAACGTGATTTATCAATTTTGAGGTTAAAGAGCCTGTGGAGCTCCGTTGACTCCACCAATATAGAGCACCATAAATTTTGAAATCTATGATGCTTCTTTAATCTAACTTTATTTTTTAATAAAGTGAAGTTAAAAAAAATTGTAAATTGGAGTTATTTTTTCTCTTAACTTTTTAGATGTAGTGCATAAGAAAATATTTACATAAAGTAAGTAAACTTTTTTTTTTATTAAAATACAATATGAACATCTTTTTCATGTCTCGTTATATGGTCGATATCAAGTTCTTATATAAAGTGGAGCAAGTTAAAAATAATTTATAGAAGATAAGTAGCTTATTTAATAATTAATAGAATGATGATGACTTTAATGTACATCATATTAATAAAAATGGTGCATATCTACGAGTTCAAACAAAATGATATTATTTACAATATGATGTCAATTTATTGGTTCTAATTATGCTTATTATGTATCCAATAATTATAAAATTTTAAAGTAATTTCTAAACTTTAATATTAATATGAAATTTAAATATTTTCACTTAATCTAATTGTGAAAAATAATTCTCGCACAAATAACTCTTCATTTACATACACTCAATCTCAACAGTGCTTCTTTAATAAATGTGCACATGCTTCGGTATGCATCTGTGACTAGTTAAAATTTGTGAAGGTTACCTATATCTATGAAAATTTCTCAACTCAAAACTATGTTAAGTAGTCAATGATTATATTTTGAAAACCTGAAATGACAATCGAGAAGAAAAGTAGTGGGCATTCAAATATTCATAAAAGCCACAAAGAAGCGAGAACATGACATTTATCATTTCTATAAAAATTAAATTAGACTCAAATGATACATTTCTAGATTAAACACATAAGAAAATAAAAAAAATAAAGGTGCTCTCTAATTAAGTAGTGAGCACTATATTAAAGATAATAAATTTATGATGATTGTTACATTTTCTCTTTCCTATATTTTTTTTCTCTTCTAAATATATTCATGGTAGATTTAACATCTTACGATTAAAGAGCTAAGTAACATGGTATTCTCTAATTAAGTAGGGAGCACCTTCATTGAATTTTAAAAATGACTCTCATTTTTTTCCGGTTGCCACCTTCATCGTACAATCGACATATATGCTAAAGAGCACATTATCCATAAATTAAGTCTAACTCACTATAGTTCAGTTAATTTAAGACCACTCTAAATCGCATGACCAATGAAATTTTTTTACGAAATTCGAAGCCTTCTTAAGCGGTGAGATGAGCTACTTATCACTCCACTCCAATTTCTATTGGTCAAATTTAAGTTTTCTAGTCAAATAAATATTTTTCAATTTTTTTACACTTGTACACCTCATTAAAATAGGATTAGTTTTACTATATATGTATTTAATAATTAAATATTTAATAATTAAATAGGTCGAGAGTTCGAGCCTCTCTCACCCCATTACAATATTTAGCGATGACGATTACTTGCCCAAGTGATGCGGTCCCATCACATTTCATCTGATTTCAAAGATGATTTGAGGCACTTCTGAGCTTAAGTTTTTGTTGTTGATAAAAAAAATTAAAAAGATATTATTATATATGAGATGCATATTGAAATTTATTTTTTTTCGTTGTTGTTGTTATTCTATGCATTATTATATATGCATATTGAGATTAATGTAAATGAAAAGATATTATTAAATTTTTAGATGAAATGCGAAAGTAGACTTTTTCCTTAAAAAGAATACAATATGTGCATCTTTTTTTCTATCACGTTATATGCTCTCTATTAAGTTTTTTTTATGTAAAGTGAGCAAGTCAAGAATAATTTACAGAAGAAGAGTAGTCTTATATGGTCTCTACTAAAATTGTTTATGTACATTTTTGCCTAGTTCATCATATTTCATTTCTTTTGCTTTGTTCAATATTTTTTTAAAAAAATGAAGAAATATATAATTCTCGAAATAAAATTTGTTAGCTCCAATCCTTTTCCCACCAAAGGATTTAAACCGCGGCATATCTATGAGTTCAAACAAAATGATATTATTTATAGTGTGACGTAAATTTATCGGTTCCAACTCTGATTATATGTATTAAAAAAATTATATGATTATAAAGTAATGTCTAAACTTTAATATTAATCAGTTATCTCAGAATTTTATATATTTTCACTTAGTCTAATAGTGAAATAATTCACGCACAAATAGCTTTTCATTTACATGCTTTCTTTTACTCCATTTGGCCATGTATTTTGAGTCAAAATGCCATCTTTTTATGTGGGCAAAATAATCACACAAGGCCATTTGTCAGATTTAATCTTCCTATTTAATACAGGACTTGTATCATAACTAGCATACAGAAAAAAAAGATAGATCAAAAGTTAACAAACAGAATCATGAACCTTTTTTATTGCCTTGATGGCATATTTATATCACTGGACGAAAAAAATTGTGCAGTCCAATCAGTGATGGAGCTAGAACTTTTATTCATGGGGATGCACAATTACTCCTATACTTATTTATATAATTAAAAAATTATTTTAATATTATTTATATTTAAAATTATATTTTTTAATAATTTGTTTGCACGACACAATATAATTCGAGATATATGCATTAGATTTACTTTTTATTTTAAACATTAAAAATAGAAAAAATGAGAACATTTAAAAATATAGATATGATATTATATAACTAATTCATAATTGAATAAAATAATAAAAAAAATGACAATATTAATTATATTTTTATGAAAAAATATACTTCTATCCTGTGTGATAGACTAATAAGTAAATATACATGATACAGTCATAGACTAATAAGTAAAAATGTATAATGTAATATATATATATATATATATATATATAT
>LTAE01000033.1:130782-158440 GCA_001647135.1 Pontederia paniculata
ATATATATATATATATATATATATATATGAATTAATAAATTTTAATATAATATAAATAAATGATACTTTTTGAAACAATATAAGCTAATATTTGAGTAAAGGTAAAAGATAAATAATAAGAAAATAAAAGTATGCATGTAATAAAATAAGTAAGTAGATTATTATGCTACAATTATAGGTTAATAAGGAGTAATACATATAAATAATTCTGTTAATTAATGAATAAATATTAATATAATATAAGTAAATTATATTTTATGAAAAAATAGATTAGATAATATTCAGTAAAAGTAAAGAATTAATCTAAATGTAGAAAACTAAATATAGAAAAAAGGGTAAAATTAAAGAGCCAAGGAGAATTGAAAGATAGACCTCTCAGCAAGCAATCGGTCTGATCAATAACTAATTAGTAATCTATTTAAAAGAATCCAAGGGGAGGAGTTCCCCCTAGATATGCCTTTGAGTCCAATGCAGCAGCTCATGTACAAAAGAAAAGAATACATGCATGTCCCTGTTCATTCAAAAACCAATTATATCTATTACACGTAATAAAGTTGAAAGAAACTTATGATTTATAAAATCATCACTCTATTACACAAAATTCTAAACTCCTTTGCATTTAAAATAAAACACTTGAATTTTATAAATCATACAAGTCAACACTAGAATATATACTTATTGAAATAAAAAATTAAGCAAGGGTCACACAATTATTTTTGAATTTTTTCAAAACTTTTTTTTTTAATTTAAACACTAAACAAAATGCATACATATGATGATAAAATGTAATTAAGCATGAAATGTAATACAACACCAGATGCAAACAAAATGTATGAAATGCAAACTCCCCAAGCTTAAACCGAATATTGTCATCAATATTTAAGCCGAACCGAGGGAGATGACACAATGACATAAAAAAATGCATGAAAAATAAAAATACAACTTGATTAGTCCATTGGCATTGGCGGTGAGATGAAGAATGATCTATAATGCACCCCGGGTTGGTGATACTTGTGCATGTGCATAATTATCTTGTCAGTATTGTCTTGGCACACACAACTCTTCATAATAATCTCCAATTGGTGCAACTGCTCTATTTTGATTGCCTTTAAGGTGGCCTGGGTGCTTGAAAAATCATATTGTGTAGAGTAGGAGGACACATGTCATTAGCATTCTGTAACATCCCAAGGTGAAAATATTTTTTTTCAAAATCTTTTTAAGAAATTTTCAAAGTGATGACTCCTAAACTCAAAAATTCACTAAACAAGACTAAAAAACTTCAAGACATATTCTAAAATACAGAGACTCCAAAAACTAAGACCGTAAGACACAAAAATTATCTACAAGAAGGTTTATACAATTAAGTTATAGTCGTTAGCTTAACTTGACCTCAAATTGTGCTTAGATTCATACAAGGTTGACATTATCCACATGCAAATAGATGAAGAAAAGAAAAGGAACAAACTCATCCAAAAGTTTTATACTTTCGGCACGATGGTGGAGACCATTACTCTTTCATATTGTGATCCATTATTCTTTGATTGCATGACATTGTTCGTCTTGAGGCTTCGCTTGCAATTGTGGCGATGTAGGAGATGTTGGTTGAACTTAAGTTGAACTTTTTGATTTCCATTGTATCACTACGATCTTTGAGGTTTATTGTGTATCTCTCCTATATGATGGTGGACATAAAGAAGATGATGAGGCCTCAACATGTGACCTTTTGCAACGCTATTGCATTGAGATAGATGATAACCCTGATGTTGATGGCATGCTGCTCTTCTAAGGTGGGTGTGCTGGAGATAGTATTGTATGAGTGATTGGAACTTCCAAATGTGAGCTCCTCCTTCGGACTTGTTCATCTTCAATGATGTATGCACTTATCTCTTTGACACGCCACTAGGTTGTTCATGTTCTCTTTGAAACATTTATTTCCGGTTGCCATCTTTGTTTATATGCATATTGACATGGGCATATGATGAATTTAGAGTCCTTCTCAATGTCCTTTTCAAAATTAGCATTTTGAAAAATCAATTGTGCAACTTGATTCTCTAATGCATGTATTTTTGCTTCAAGGTCACAAAAATAGAGTTGACTCTCTAGTTTTTGAATGACAAAATCATTTTTTTTGTTTTGTTCTTTCATCATGACTGTTGTGACTCTAAGTTTTGGATGAGTTGGTCTTGCATCGTGAGCCTATTTTCAATTGTTATGATGAATCAACCAACCATCTCTTCAAAGTCTATCTTTGATTTACGTGATGGTGTGATGACGCCCTCTGTGTTATTATTGCATTGTCTCAAATTTAAAAGTTGTCTTTCTAAATTTAATATTTGATCTTATTGTATAGAGACTTTCTTCAATAAAATAAATGTGCAAAAAAATGAAAAAGATATTAAATTTTGTGGTTAAGGAGCCTGTAAAATTCTGTTGACTCTACAGGTATAGAGAGCACCGTATATTAGATTTTCGCTCCAGATATTTTTTTCTCTTAAAACTTTAGATGTAGTGCATAAGAAAATATTTACAGAAGGCAAGTAGATTTTTTTTTTCTAAATACAATATGGACATCCTTATTATGTCACGTTATATGGTCTATATCAAGCTCTTATATAAAGTGGAGCAAGTTAAAAATAATTTATAGAAGATAAGTTTGCATATTTAATAAGTAATAAAAAGATAAGAACTTTTAATGTACATTTTTGCCGAGTCCATAATATTAATAAAAAGGGTGAAAAGCGCAGCACATCTATGAGTTCAAACAAAATGATATTACTTATAATATTATGTCAATTTATTGGTTCTAATTATGCTTATTATGTATCTAATAATTATATTTTTTTTAAAATAATTTCTAAACTTTAATATCAATATGAAATTTAAATATTTTCATAAACACGACATTTATCATTTCTATAAAAATTAAATTAGACACAAATGGTACATTTTTAGACTAAATATATTAAAAAAATAAAAAAATAGATGTGCTACCTAGTTAAGTAGGGAGCACTATGTTATATATCTCATCAATCGACGCTACGCTAAAGAGCACATTAATCCACGAGTTAAGTCTAATCCATTATAACCTAACTAATCTAATACCACCCAAACTTTTTACGTTCATAAGAATCGAAATTCGAAACATACCTAAACGGTCATGAGCTACTTACCACTCCACTCCAATATTTGTTGGTTCAGTTTAAGTTTTTTAGTCAAATAAATATTTTTATTTTTTTTTCTTTAACCCATACACCCATTAAAATGAGATTAATTTTACTATATATGTATTTAATAATTAAATAGGTTCTCACTATTATAGGGATGAAGAAAATACTTAGATATTTTCTACGATAAGCTAATTTGAAGTAAATATAATATCTACAAAGGGGTGGTGGCGCAGTTGGCTAGCGCGTAGGTCTCATAGCTTTAAACGAGTTATCCTGAGGTCGAGAGTTCGAGCCTCTCTCACCCCATCATATTAATATTAGCGATGACGATTACTTGCCCAAGTGATGGGGTCCCATCACATTTCATCTGATTCAAAGATGATAAAAGGCACTTCTGAGCTTAACTTTTTTTTTTGTTGATAAAGAATAAAAAAGATATTATTATATATGAGATGCATATTGAAATTTATTTATTTTTCGTTGTTGTTATTCTATGCATATTGAAATTAATATAAATGAAAAGATATTATTAAATTTTTAGATGAAGTGCTAAAGGAAGTAGACTTTTTTCCTTAAAAAGAATACAATATGAGCATCTTTTTTTATCACTTTATATGGTCTCTATTAAGTTTTTTTCTATAAAGTGAGCAAGTTAAGAATAATAAACAGAAGATGAATAATCTTATATGGTCTATACTAAACGGTTTATGTACATTTTTGCTTAGTCCATCATATTTCATTTCTTTTCATTTGTTCAATATTTTCTGAAACATGAAGATATAATCTCCAAATAAAATTTGTTAGCTCCAATCTTTTTCCCACCTAAGGATGAAAAGCACAGCATATCTATGAGTTCAAACAAAATGATATTATTTATAGTGTGATGTCAATTTATTGGTTTCAGCTCTGATTATCATGTATTTAAAAATTATATGTTTTTAAAGTAATATCTAAACTTTAATATTAATCAGTTATCTCAGAAATTTATATATTTTCACTTAATCTAATTGTGAACAAATTCACGCACAAATAACTCTTCATTTACATGCATTCTTTGACTCCATTTGGTCATGGATTTCGAAAAAAAAAATGCCATCTTTTTATGTGGGCAAAATAATCAGACAGGGCGATTTGTCAGATTTAATCTTCCTATTTAACACAGGACTTGTATCATAAGTAGCATACAGAAAAAAAGATAGATCAAAAGTTAACAAGCAGAATCTTAAACCTTTTTTTTTGTTTGCCTTGATAGCATATTTATATCACTGGATGCAGAAATTTGTGCAGTCCAATGCAGCAGCTCATGTACAAATGAAAAGAATACATACATGTCCATTACATCAACTGTTCATTCAAAAACCAATTATATCTGACATTTTCATCTTCCAACTCTGGACTCCCTCCAGGATGACATTCAGTTCAGAGTTTAAGCTTTAAGAAACCAATATCACACATGAACTATAGCACCGAAGTTGGTCAGGCGTCATTTTTTGCCAGTTGTCACTCCGACCACAACATTGCTCACCTGCACCAATGGAAAAAGTATCGCGTGGTTCAGCTATTTATACTTTATCCGCATGTAAACAGAAGTCGGTCTTAAAAGTACAAATGATAAGGGAATTGAAAATCACCATCTTGCCATGTTCATCCACCGACATCGGGTTCTCAACAACTACAGTCATGCTGGGGGCCTGAGTAGTGGGCTGGAAAGACCAAAGGAAATAGACAAATGAGTTCAATAAACATACTGAAAGACTTGGCTTATTAAAAGACAATTGCGGAACAGATATACCGCTGAGGTTGATGGAGGCACAGAAGTGTTGTTATCATTAGGCCTTTGAGATGCAGGAATTGGAAGTCTCATGCTATTTATCTACATTAACCAGTAAAATATATGTGAGAAAATATGCAATCAAGAAAATTAATCAAGTGAAGATCACATTCCAAAGAAACAAAAGAATCTGTTTCAAAGGTCAAGATTTACCCCAACATTCGTAACATAATGGCAAATGGCGCATTTCACAGAAGGGGCTCCAAAAGGATACATCAGAGTTGTACGACACTGACCACAGTTCACATGTGCAACTTGATTTGCTGTAAATTCATTCATGAGACGACATTAAATTAGTTAATATTCACCTAACACTCATTTTCTAATATAAAGGAGAGTACTAGATTGTCAACCATTATGATATGGAGTCCCAACTTAAACTGTATAAAGAGGCTAAAACTACTAAGTTTTAAGCTTATTGTCTTCATGAACTTTCATTATAGCATATTGAGGCCTCAAGAAAGTGGCCATACAAAGATGTATGACATATTACTATAAACCTAGCAACACATATCAATGATATGTGCCAATAAGATCCCAGGCGAACATTTGAATTTGGGTTATTTGTGGAACAAGAAAATTTTAGAAAACCACCATGTATATGGACTCCACCTAGTGGCAGTCATAGAATAGATATTCCACAGGTTGAAAGGAACCAGGAGAACTGATACATTCATGATTTGCAAAAAGACTGCAATACATTTTATAAGTCAGATTTATACATTAATGTACAAAAAGTATTACAGGGGCAAGAGACAAAGCTTTCCCAATGCATTTCTCCACTAATGCATATAAACAAAGGTAGGTCAATAAATTTTTTTGTCATCCTGTATTTTTTTAAATGAAATATGCAGCAACCTTCTGATGGCATTTGCACAATTAATCAATAACTTTTTAACTCAGTTTCTAGACAAAATTAGATAAAAAGTTCTAGATAGAACAAAGTGATGTTTACATCACGTGCAGCGATTTCTTTGATTTCAAAACAATCTTTTATGTCCGACATTCTCATAGAAAAGAACATCATAAACACTGACAACACAATGGAGAACAAACATGAGGATGAGAAATTTACATCTCAATGCGTTCACAAATACCAGTTAAAACTTCGTAAAAAGCGGAGATAACAGTCAAGAACTAATTCACCCACCAGGCTGTGTCTACCAAATAGTGGTATCTTGAACCCAGGACAATAATAGATCACCACGTAGATTAATGTAGGATAATAAACTATAAGACTTATTGCATCCAAAATTCAAAAGACGACGGAGAAAACCCTAACTGGTCAAAACATAATTACACCAGTTAAATTTTATCTCAGAGAACGTTGAGCAAACTAGAACCAGACACTATATGAGCAAACTAGAAACGGGCATATATAAGTTTGCTTCCTATAAATACTACATTCTCACATCAAGTCTCACAGAATTCTGCATACAACACAGGGGTGGACCTAGGAACCCAACAACTAATGGGTGCAAACAACAAATTTCTAATTAGACTTTTATACCAACATAAAAAGTAAAAAAATGATAAATTGAAATATATTATAATTGTTCTCTTCTAGATTTCATGTTGTGATTTTTTTGTGTAATCAACTCATTGTCAATGTTATCAAATACATCTCTCTTAACATAAGAAATCAAAAATATCATGGCATCATATCAATGATCAATATGAAGCAATTAATCAATTTTGTTCCATGTACTTATAAATTAGGATGTCAATTTAGTTAAGACATCGATAATTTTTTAAATTATAAAACTCTAAATAATAATTCTAATTATATTCTAAAAGATAAAGAGTCATGATTAGTGGTGGAGCTAAAAAAAATTGTCAGTGTGTTCATTATTTAATATTGTCTTAAGCAAGAAAAAAGAAACAATTCATACTTCATTGAAAAATGAAAATGTTGTCGGAAGAATAAAGTAGAGTAATAAAAAATCTTAGTTACGTTAAAAAATTTGAAAAATTATACAGTTCATTTTTTAAACATTCAGATCTAAAAGTCAAGAAACTAAATGAATGTTAAAGATGATGCATAATATGTGGATGTTTCTTTCTAAATTAAAAAGAAAAATAATATAAATAAACAATCTTTACAAAACTGAAAAATTATAATAAAAAATAAAGAGTAAAAATCAAATCAATCCTAAAAATCTTACACAAAAGGTGATACAAAATTTATAAACTTATTAGGAGAGAAAACGATATAAAATAAAATATGTTCCACATCCAATAAACAACCAAGAAAAATATTTGTATTCACTTTAATTATCCAATTAAAAAAATTACCTGGCAAGAGGAAAAATGGCTACCTTAAATATAAAGTAGATCAAGAATCTAAAATATATATTTAACTATCAGGAAATTTAAAACACAATTGCACAATTAAATTTTGAATACATTCAGATATAAAAGTCAGGATATTGAAATGAGTGTTAGAGACAATCCATAATATAATGCATGGGTAATTTTTTAAAGAAAAAATGAAAAGAAAATAATATTATGGATAAAAACAATGGACGTGTTTTGTAGAACTACAATATATATTATATAGAAAAGTATAAAACTAAATACCTTGTATAGGTTAAATATGGTATATAAGATTTATGAGTTCATCAGGTAAGAAAATTGTATAAATAAAATTCTGTACCTGTCTGTTAGAATTTGAAGAAAGTTTGAGGATCTCAAATTAGAAGAAGTACTCAACAGTTTAATAAAGGAGGTAAATATTAATTGTTTTTTATAAATATAATATATAAAACCACACCAGTCCATACCTTGTTGTTAAGAAAAAGACAAAAGGTCTTACACTTAAGGACTAATTAGGTAGTGAATCAAAAGAAATATTAGTTCATTTATTTAATCGAAAAAGAGCTAAAAGTGAGTAAAGTAGAGGATTCGATCCGACGACTGCCAACTACAATGCCTAAGCCACCTACCACTAGGCCAGGTTTCAACATCTGTCTGCATTGTGATAATATAAATATTACACAAATCCAGTGCCCGCACATGCAGGCAGCCGCAGGCATATGCCTCCACCACTTGTCATGATAGAGTTTAATTAAAAATTAGTAAATAAGCTCAAAAGAATTTATTAATACATGACAATTTTGGGATCCAATGTTTTCTCTTTTCACGTATCTTTTTGTATAAGTTGAAAGCAAAAGTTTTATATAAGATGAGTAGAGGCAACGACTTGGAGAGGAAGGATAGAGTTTTGGAAAACTATAGAAGGTGAAGAAGAAAGGGTGAAAGCACAGCCACCTGAGAAGAAAAAGAAAAGATATGCGAAAAGTAGTTAAGGTAAGTTAATTGTAAGATTTTATTATAAGAAAGTTTCAAATGAGGTGAACTTAATAAAATCTTACTAAATTAATACATGATATAGATTACTATATACCTAACATATATTATCTAAAAATTTAATGAGGTTGATTGACCTCGTCGCACACCATGTAGATCTCCCCTGATTACAACATGTGTGCCTTCCAAATGAGTGATGACCAAAAGACCATTAAAATAGAAACAAGCTATGCATACCTGATCTTGCCATATTAATTGTATTACAGCATGAGCATCTAACACTTGTTGCGCCACGAGAATACATCAACAATGTTCGACAACCTCCACAAACAAGTTGGGCCATCTCCATGGCTGCATGCAGCATAATTAAATTTCCATGAACAAATACATCAGAACATATTTAGGCATGTGTTATGTATGTTTTACATGTGACCTCAGCACCACGTTAACAATTATTAGCATTTCACCTTAATGGTACTATGCAAACAATATTTTGTTTCTTGTAGCAACATCTCCCTAGATAACACAAAATTTCTATCATCGACTTAAAAAATTATGTATGCGGAGTTTTATGGTCACATATATGGAAAACAATGCAACAAAATATCTGCACCGATGAAGAAATGGAATTGCAACATAGGCCCTGGTTGGTCTAACGAAAGTAAACTCCTAAAGAAAATAAATTCTTACGAAAGTGACTTTAAAGAAAAATATTTATTTTCATGTGGTTGGTATATGACTTAAAGATAGGAAGAAAATAGTCTTCAAAATGTAAAAGAACGAGGCTTGTGAGAGGAAAATGAATCCCATTTGAAAAAGAGAAGTTCATTTTTTCAAATATTTGCTTTCCTTTACTGGTCGAGAAGAAATTATTTTCCTATTGACCAACCGCTTTTGGATTATCAAACTGAAATCATTTCCACGAAAATAATTTTGTTTTATTTTCCTATAGACCAGCCGCTTTCGGAATATCAAAGTGAAATCACTTTCCGAGAAAATAATTTAATCGAAGCAAACGGAGTCTTAATACAGATATTAAAGAGCACCTGGAGAAGTCACTGATGTGATTGTATTGCATATTGCACAGCATACATTTGAGGCTCCTCGAGGATAAAGAAGAATGCTCCTACATCCGTTGCACACAAGTTGGCTCTGCATACCTGCACCCCACAAAGTTCAAAGATCAGTAGGTTTGCTCACAGCTAAGCAATAAATATCATGCAGTAAACCATACGATTAAAGATGTTTATACTGTTACATCCTGAACATGGCATCTGAAACTTTTCTTTGCATTTAAAAGACTTGGTAAAAAAAAGTATTTACATATTTTTGGTATTTATCCAGTGCATTATCTTTCAACAACATTACTGTCTACAAAGAACAAAGGCCGCTTCTTTCCCTGCTGAAATGGCAGGAAAACTTTCCTGCTCCATCAAACAGACATTTTCCATCGAGAAACGATGGCCAACACCCATCGACATACAAATATGAAATGCGAAGAATCAGAAATAACAAGAACACAAAAAAAAAGTGGACAAAGAATAGGCTTTTTACTGAAGAACAATCCATCAACGTCACAAAGAAAGAGAAAATTTACATGACGCCGTGATTAATACACTAATAAAAAAAATTCAGCCTGCACTTCATCTAGCCGTATGGATTCAAGCAGCATAGAAGAACAAACAAAACCAACACTTTCCAAACAAAACATAAAAAAAAGGGTTCTTTTAGAGAAATCTAAGATCAGAATCCCAAAAGCAAGGCACAGACGAAGAATAGACAGCTACCTCTATAAGAATTTAAAGGAACCAGATGGAAAGGATCAAAAGGGACCAAAGCCGACAACAGAATCGCCGAGATATCCACCGATTTCGATTGGACAAGAGGCAATAGAAGCGATTGCCTGCGAACAGACCACAGAAGACGATACCAAAGCTCCCAATCGATCGCTTCCTGCGACGAGATGATGGAATTTTAGCGTGGGGATATATATTCAAACTAATTTAATTCCCAATTTATTAAATTATTTTCAACAATGGCAAGTGAACATGCATAAATCAATATTTATGAGGATAAAAACTTTTATTATTTTATAGGTTATTATATAAGAATAAAAGAGAGAAAAAAAATAAATTTAGAGTTTTGCCAAAAAGGGTTATTGGTGATTTAATTCTTGTCATGTTGGGTTGGTCGCAGTTAGTTTAATATTTTTTTAAGAGCGATATAAATAATTTCACTTTTATGTAAAAATAATTTAGTTAGTTAACTTGCTAAGTTTTCATTATATTATTTTTTAAATAATTCAAACAAAAGCGCACAAGTTTAAACATTTTATCATCAATTTATTAGGACGGCAATTTGAAGGAACGAATATATTCCAATCCTCGAGGAGATGATAATATTAGGATATATATATATATAATATTCTTAAAAGATAAATATTTTAGAGTTGAATTCTGATCAATTCAAAGGAATTGGTCTTTATTTTATGTATTAATTATTCCAGCAAGCTTCCATAATATATTATTTGGATTAAATCATATGAATCATTTAATGACAACTATTAAAGGAAAATGAAATTTTAAGAAAAAAATTAGAGAATAATGTTATTATTATTTGATGTGGGACGTGATTTATTAATTGGGGGTGACCTTGACGACTCTTAATCCTCATCCTCTGACCAATTCAAAGTAAATTTATGCAATGGAAAATAATATATGTGCAGATATCCTCTCTCTACTTGTCATTTTCATTTAAGTATATGATATATGGATTGCATTTAAAAATCTAGATAAGGAAGTAATTTAAAATATAATAATCCAAATCTTGATTATATATATGTATATAATATACATGGAAACTACGAAGAAATTTAGGATGAATTATGAGACATGGAATATAAAATTAAAGAATACTAAAGCTGGTACTCATTTAATTTTGGTTAAATAATTCATTAATTGCAAGTCCGATACATATTCTTCAATACAAGTGAAAGCTGAAAATAAAATATAAAATTATTATTTGAGGCAAACAAAATTTGGATCGATTAAGTATCGTATAACACTAAGCAAGTTTATATAGAATAAACACAATATTGCAATAAAATTATATGATAATAAAATAGGGCATCAGATAACTATAATATAAATTCACAAGCATCTAACATATTGTCATAAGGGTATAAATTCATATATATAATAATAAAATATGATAAAGGTTAATGATAATATAAATTCATAAGTATCTAACATCTTACTACATAAAATTATATATTTTATAGCCATATATAAGACTCATTCAATTAACTAAGATAACATTAAATTTATTAAACATAGCATTGATAACTTAAAAGCTGCACAATCATGTGCAAATTAAAATCATCTTCGAGTCCATCATTCATCTTGACTTGCATTAATTAGAAATAAAAGAGGGGGTTGCAACATGCATTTCATGACATAATATCATGCATATTAATATAGTTCATCAAATATAAATCATATCAATATCACATATGCATATAGTGTAACGACCCGAACATTCGAGTGACCAAAAGTTATTTATAATATACCTTGAAAGTCCGAACCATCACAATTGATACAAAACAATAAAAAACTCATTACACATAATATCTTCTAGCAATGATAAGCTTAAACTTTACATGTATCATAACAAATAAAACAAACGACAAATCAATATATTACATAGCCGCAACTTAGGATTTTTAATATTACGATACAATGACCACAACATACACACATATATACATGATATACATATCCAAAATAATTTATATAAAAGTAATGTAGAATCTAAAAAATATTTTATTTATGCAGAACTCGTTCCATGTACAAAATGGTTGTCATGAGCATCAACTGTCAATCATCATCTTTTAACCTGTAGGATCCAAGTACAAGAGAAAAATAGAGTATTTCTCCCATGAGCAAATACTCGTATGTAGAGACAATAAATAAAATTACATATAATGAAATTTTAAAATTCTCAAATGTCAAGTGCACATATCCATAAAAAAAACATAAGACAAATCAATAAGCATAATCAACTCATACACATATAAATTCATACCTCACAATTTTTCAAATTCTCATGTGTCAATTGCGCGTAATATATTATTCGTAAAAGAACATAAGACAACATCAATAAGCATGATCAATTCATACATATATAAATTTATGATTCACAAATTTTCTTTTAGGAAACACATTAAATCTCATAAGGAGATCATATAAAACCATATTGCATGTTCATATCTTTTATTTTCATTTATTTTCTTTACTTATTATATTCATCATTGGCACTGTGATATCACATCACATATCAGTGCATCATAGATCTCTCTTTGGACCATTGCCCCTAGGACTTGCTCATTTGAGCCACATAATGATTCCATTACTTAGGAATCACGATAGATGAATTCTAGAGGTGACATCCACAGATTATTCCATGTGGCTTATTTCAATCCTATCATTATTGTGTCACATAATCTTTCACTTATTAGTTTTATTGAAGCACATAAGATCACAAGATACACACTTAAAATTCAAAGTCCACATTTAAAACACATAAAACATAATTGATCAGAAATATGCATCAAACTTCAATATTCACAACTAATCAAATATGTAACCTTTCATTGCATCCATTTCTTGAGACATTTGATCAATAAAAATGAAAATCAAAATTATGATGCATACTTCATTCTTATAAGTCATAATAATTTCTACTCTCAAATAATTCATTTGAAAAGTAAGTATTCATAAGACAAATAATTCATGCTTTCATAATTTATCATGAAATAAATAGTTAATCATAATTAGGATAAACTAATTGACCAATTAAGTCAATTACACATTTTGATAGACTGACACAGGATGAAAGATTTATTTTTAGTTTTTACTATAGAAGTTCAAATACAATGAAACCATTTTTTATGAATGTAAACTCAGTAACTATTAACATATATTAATTTCATATTTTTCTACCACATGAGTTATTTATAAAAATTCTCGTGATTATAGGTATTTTAGTGTTCAAACTGTAGTTCTAAAATTGATAGGTATCACTTGTTTTCCTAAATATGTTTGTTCATCTCGGTCAACTAGGCTTATACTCACTAATTAATACATAACTCTCTAAATATATTTTATTTTGAAAAAAAAATCTTTCTTCTATGAAACTAGAGTTCAAAGGGGTCAATTCAAAGAAGTTTCATAATTTTTTAAGCATTATAAAATTTATTAGTTATATGATCAACATTCAGCTATCTAAATTACACTAAAAATTGTTCTACACATTAGTTTCATAAATGTATATCATTTAGTTTATTTTTTTTACAAATTCAAATAAATTAATTATTCAACTTTAAACTTTATATTCAGAAGTTTAAATCACCACAACACAAAATTAAATGAATCCATCCATACATATCTTACTTAGTTAATTACTCTTTAATTAATCTTTTTTTTTTCTTCACCTTGGCTCTAAGCGTAGCAAATCCTCCTTTCTTCTAGTATGTGCTCACGGTTGGTTCAAAGCAACCAAGTCAATATATATCTTTTTATGGCCATGACCATATAGATAAGGCCATGCATAAGTCGGTTAAGGCATGGATATGAAAGGAGGTGAAGAAAATAAAGTGATTGATTAAAATTTTGACTTAGCAAATAACAAAATTAGGTAGCTAGGTTGGTTAGGTGAGGAGATTAAATATATTACTGATTTAGTCATACAAATTAATTTATGATTAATTAAATTAATTAACTTAAATATACTTAATCTTTGATTAATTAAATTAATTTTAAATACATATTTGACAATATAATTAAATCCTTTTACCTTAGGTTACCTAAAGAGTAATTATCTTAATTTAATTATTAATTAAGATAATTAATTCATAAATTAATAAGATATCATTATTAGCTTAAACTTAATTTCAAATAGAATAATTAACTTAATTTAAATTCTTATATGAATTGCTTAAGATATAATTATTTAAGATATTACATATAGGATTTGTATAGCATAGAACGTAATGTAATAGTAGACATTTAATACATAAAAATATAAATGACTAAGCATTTTATATTCATATTTATTATTCTTTACATCTTTACACATTTCACTCATATCATCACTATAGCCATATGACCTATTATCATCTTTACTTTTAGGAGCCTAAGATGATATATATCAACATATGAACATGACTAGTTAGGTTAACTCTCCCTTCAGAGTCAAACATAAGAAGTTCAAACAAACATAACTTATCAAAAAATCTTTCATTCTCATTAATGCATCAAATTTAAATTTCTCAAAATTTCATCTTCCTTTTAAGACATCGAGTATAACAATTAATTTTAAATCTTTTAATCTAATTATGATTTAGCACGCATTTCAACTTTTAGATAATTGACAATCATCAATTAAGATTCTCAATCATAATAGTATGAAAAATAGCATACTATGTTAACATTTCAAATACATCAATATAGAATTAACGTGTGCAACTTCATGCAAAAACTCAGTTAAAAATATAATAAATCTTTGACTTGGTGGCCACGGTTGACCAAGAGTGACTATGGTTCAATAGTACCCTCCTAGGGCATCGTTACAAGTTGATATACCCATGCATAAAGAGTGCTACGACCCATACTAACACGGTATGATTAGTCTTGGCTCACTATGGTTTGGGTCGAAGGCATTACGACTCGACTCAAACTCTCTACGAGCCACTTGGATCGCAATTGGTCAAATTTTCTTACTACTATCTCGTTGTAGTGAGCTACTAAATACAAGTGTTTGTCCCAATTTCAAATCATACACACGTACAGAGCAATTTCACAATAGCTTGGAAGGAAAATGAACTTTGTTGTTCAGGGCGTTGGGCGCTCCCATGGTTCAAGATAATCCTTACTTTCTAGGCTTCATAACACGTCAGATTAAGCATAAAAACATAAAATTTATGTGTGTTTAACATAGAATTCCAATCTAGAGCTCATGTTATCCGTTTTAGAATTCATTGCATAAAGAAATTATAATATAAGCTAATATTATTCGTAAGGTAATATAACATTGCCATAATATGATCAGATAATTCATCACGAAGGTCATAACATTAATGATTCATATAAGAAGAATATTAAGATATATAAACATATCAAGCATGCAACAACTTCCATGCCACCATCTTCATCCCTAATTTACAATAACTAGTTGTTCATTATGAAATAAGGTACGAGATCAGGGCTTGAATCCACCTTAACTTAGACTTCTTCTTTTTCTATATTCTTATTCCTCCATGGTACTTTTTTTTTCTTCCTCATTTCAAGTATCTTCCTCTTATTCTTGAGTTCATTGTTCCTCTTCAAATTCATCTTAAGTTGTAACAATGATGAGGCATCTCAATGTTCGTGGTGGAGAGAAGAAAGGAAGGTAGAGAGATATGGAAAAGAATGAGGTTGCTCAAGGGTTTCTAGGGTTATTATACTAAAACATTATTTATGTTAAAATGGAGGTTTTGGACTTATCTATCAATATGCCCTTTTTAACACTTGGGAGCTTACACTTTACTTCCTAGTAGTTTTATGATTAGTTATATAATATTATGATACCATCTATAAAATATATATTTTTTGTTCTTTTCGGCTATGCAACTAGATACCATAAGTGATGCTAAGTATGAAGCTCGCATTTTATACTACATAACAACTTATTAAGCTAAAATGTCATGTCGACAATAGTGTTTACTCCAGAACTATACAAAATTCTTGGATGATTGGGAGATCTTTGCAACTGAGGAGGAGTTATGTCATTTAAATTGAGTTCAAATACCTCATTATCCATTTTTACGTGAGCTTACTGTGCCAACTTATTTTGGAGCATCTATGTGGTGAGGATCCACACTCTACACCATGTTTAAAAAAAATGAGTCATTTCAGCGACTTTCGAAGATTCAAAGTATATTAAATTAGCTTATTTTCAATAATGTCATTTTCAATATTCGAACTCGTGGCTTGTTGTATCAAAGTTCAATCCACTTACCACATGAACTAAATAATTATTGGTACAATACATAACATGATGTTCCTACACTACATATATAGAACTATCATTTTTTCATATTTTATTTATTTGGTTTGTAGTTTCACTTTTCTTGTTATTTCGACAGGTTTCTAGGCTTACAAGCAAGTCGAGTTCGAAATAATATTTGGGGATGGAGTTTGTAAATTGATCAATTTCTGAAACAAGGATAATATGCCGAACATTAAGAACTTCATGGTGATGGATTGGAAATGCATGGTTGTGTTCTTGATTGTGCTAAGACGATGGATGTAGTGGCCAAGAAGGGATCATGATACGACTTGCGTGAACAAAGGTTTGTCAGTTGGATTATGATCATGTTTATGATTCTTATATCTTAAAATTAAGAGCTGAATATTCTTCTTGGAAGAAAATAGTAGCTTACCTCTTTTGCAATGTTTTTCTCAGTCACTCTTTCAATATTAACTTGCTTGTAACTTGTTAAATGACCACCTAGAATTTCTAACTTTATCAATTATGTAAATTTTCTAGTCAATTATGTATTCCAATTCTATTTGAAATGACTTTATATGTCTAAGCATTAACATTTTTTCGGCTAATAGTATAGAAAGCAACATTTATGAGACTCTTTCGTCAGAAGCACCAACACAACTGAAATTAATTGTTTATAAATGATTTGCTAATAGAGTCTTGTTTTAAATAGGAAAATGATAGTTTTATCCCAAAAAAAGATAAGTTAGAGGAAAATAGTCATCCAAATTTATTGACAACAAAGTAGTTACTAGTCACAAAATGATCAACAACAACAAAGAGATCATTTTCTAATTTCAGGGGAGGGATATAAGTTACATGTATGTTCATAATACATTGGTGAACAACCTAAGGAACTGAGATGTTGCCATAAAAACCAGTTGGTTTGTGGGGATCAAGATTGTTACTTGGTCATAATTGTACATTGTAAGGGTGTCATTATTGTTGATCATATTTTTCCCTTTTTTTCAGTCAAACTACATTTGTTTGAAAAAGGCCAATTTTTAGTTTTGGAATATACCTCTCCGTATTGGGCCATAGAAAAGTTCTATCCAATTCCATTCTGTTGACCACCCATATAAATGCCTTTAGTGAGAAGAAATTCATCTATGTCACTATTGAGCATTCATTATGAGTTTTGAACTTATGCTTGACATGGCATTGTTTACTATCTTATTATTGTCCTTTTTTATCAGTTGAAAATGTATTTAGCATAGTTAGGTAATTATATCTAACATTTTTCCAAGATGGATTGTGTATGCTTAATGAATTAGATTTTGTTTTTTACCTCGTATCTCAGCAAACTAGGTCAAGAACAGTGAAGGGGTTTTTTGAATACAACTATGTTATGGCCTAGCTCTCAATTACCAAACTTTTTTGACAAATTTACATTCATGTGGATGATTTCTTTAATTTCTTTTGGCCAAGCAAAGGAAAGACAATTTTATTTCTCAAATAAAATGTAATACCTACCTAATTAAGAAGAAAATAAAAAATAGGAAAAGAGAAGAAATAAAAGATGAAGCGAGAACTGATCCACGTGGCAACCACTCATTGAACCCCAAACCCACTATGGACTACTATAAAAGACATGAAACCATATTTTTCTCTCTCTCCTAGCTCATTTCTCCTTGGAAGCATAGGAAACTGAGCCAAGCTTCTTTGCATCCATTTTCAGTAAAAAATCAGCAGATTGAAGGTTGATTGGAGCCAAGATAAAGAGGGGCTGCTGGGGATTGAAGTAAAAAGAGAATGGAAACGAGAGAGGGAGAAGAAAGAGTTATTCTTACAAATTAGGAATGTAGATGGACCTTGTATTGACGATTTGGGCAATGCAAAGTTATTGGTTTGATTTTATGAGATTACAACATGAATTCCATTAAAATTGTTTGGCTTGTTGCATAGAAAATAATGATTCATGCTCTTATTAGAATATAGAACAATTTTATGCCAATTGTAAACTTGGATTTATATGATAGATTGATAATGTGGTTGCTAGACTTCTAAGGTCAATTGTATGAGTATTTTATTGTATTGATCGCCAACTTAGAGGAAAATTCTAAGGACACAATTCTGATTTTTTGAATACTATGATAGTCGATCGATCGACCTAAGGGAGGTCCGATCGACTATTGGGTATGTGGGGTTTTAGGCCTGACCGATCATAAGTCGGTCGAGACTACTGGGTTTGACCGGCCCTCATGTCGGATGACCCATATGGTGAGTCGATCGATCGACCCTGAGGTAGGTTCGACCCACCTTACTCTAGAATTTATATAGTGTTATTATTTATTTAAATTGAGTCAATTGATCGATAACCTAGTACCATGTTGCATGCTCAACCACTATAGATTAAAATGTTAATATAATGATGTACTGGTTGATTGAATTAGCGTATTGAAACTCGTATTGGGCGTATGTCAGATATTGGAAGTTGATCTCTCTATATTGTTATTGACCCAGATGTGGAGATTGGTGGAGTTCTTCGGATTGTCCATGGGAACAAGATGTTCCATAATTTAACTAATCAACATTAGTCGACCAAGGTTAGCCCAATCTTCTAATGATTGTAATTGACTTTAAATTGATAATTTAACAATTTAAAATTATCATTTGACAATTGACGAATAAATGATTTAAGGAACCCTATTGAGATTGAGGTTGATGGATCACAGATCCTTATTGTGATGTGCACAACTCACATTGATATGGGGACGCCTTAAGAAAATCATAAGGTGAACTTTCGGTTATTAAATGACAATGACCAAGATAATGTCTAGCATGAAGATATTATTATTGATATTGGGCATAAAAATGCATATTGCTACTGAATGTTTATGTTATCGATTTGTATTATTATGAAAATGATTAAAGTCTAAGATATAATGACTTAATCATTATTGTTCATTGCTACATTAAGATCATGTTATTTTATTGATCATTATTGTATTATTTACATATTATGAATTTATCCCCTGCATTAGATCCTGCAGGACGACAGGGTCAATCATAAATGATAATGTTGCTTTTGACATGAAGGTTGCACATATATAGTAAATGCTAAATATCGAGTCAAGTCTTATGTATGACCGATGAGTAGATATTTTCCCTACTTTCATGTATCGTGTGCTTGTATGAACTATGTAGCTCAAGACTATGTTTTGCATTTTGACAAGTGATGTAACTTATCATATTGTAAGTTAGCATTATGCCCTTTTATGACAATGTATTAAGTTGATTAATCATTTTTTATGTATTTTATTGTTGAATTGTAATAGTTTCCGCTGCGATAGATTGACATCACCCTGTGGTGTCTCAGGAGCCACATCGGCACGTGTCGGATATCGATTCGATCACATATGGGGTGCGCTCATAAGGCGTTAAAGAAAACATTGTTATATGCAGCGAAATTGAAAAAGTATGCATGTAATTCTTTCTTAGCCTTTTCTTAAATTTCTTTCCATGTTATTTACTATCTTCTTCTTCTGCCTGGCATATTTGAAAGGTGAATGTACTGTATATTCTCTTTATGTGGTTCTTGTCTTAAATCTCATCATCACTTGTTGGTAAATTACAACATTCATATCAGTTGCTCTAAATGTTCAAAATATGGCGCACTAGAACATTGTACCTGGTTAACTATGTTTATGATTGCATTTCTCCGTTTCTATTGTGCATGTATCTTGGTTTGATGCTTTCAATCATGAGGCTCTTTTTGATTGGCATAATAGTTTTTTTAAAGCATTTTGGAGGACTAGATTTCATGCACATTGTGGAGGGTTAGATTTCAATGTAGCCCAAAGCTTTGATGCACATTATGAAGGATTAGATTTCATGTCGTAGAGATTTGACAGAAGACACTAATTTACCTGTATTTTCATATACATATTTTATTTTCAGTTGCCTCCATAATTTTTAATATTTCACCCGACTAATCTACGTCGTTCCAAATCTTATATTTGGCTATGAAGATACACCATTTTTTTGTTGCCCCCATAATATCCGAAATTACCAGCCTCAGCTAATATGTGTCGTTTTGAATTTGACACCTAACTATGATAAAGAAAATTTTCAACGAAAATTTTCAATTAATGTTTATACGTTTCTTTGATAAGTGATGTAACTTATCATGTTGTAAATTAGCATGATGCCCTTTTTATGACAATCTATTAAGTTGTTTAAGCATTTTCGTTGTGTTTTATTGTTGAATTGTAATAGTTTCCGCTGCGATAGATTGACATCACCCTGTGGTGTCTCAGGAGCCACATCGGCACGTGTCGGATATCGATTCGATCACATATGGGGTGCGCTCATAAGGCGTTAAAGAAAACATTGTTATATGCAGCGAAATTGAAAAAGTATGCATGTAATTCTTTCTTAGCCTTTTCTTAAATTTCTTTCCATGTTATTTACTATCTTCTTCTTCTGCCTGGCATATTTGAAAGGTGAATGTACTGTATATTCTCTTTATGTGGTTCTTGTCTTAAATCTCATCATCACTTGTTGGTAAATTACAACATTCATATCAGTTGCTCTAAATGTTCAAAATATGGCGCACTAGAACATTGTACCTGGTTAACTATGTTTATGATTGCATTTCTCCGTTTCTATTGTGCATGTATCTTGGTTTGATGCTTTCAATCATGAGGCTCTTTTTGATTGGCATAATAGTTTTTTTAAAGCATTTTGGAGGACTAGATTTCATGCACATTGTGGAGGGTTAGATTTCAATGTAGCCCAAAGCTTTGATGCACATTATGAAGGATTAGATTTCATGTCGTAGAGATTTGACAGAAGACACTAATTTACCTGTATTTTCATATACATATTTTATTTTCAGTTGCCTCCATAATTTTTAATATTTCACCCGACTAATCTACGTCGTTCCAAATCTTATATTTGGCTATGAAGATACACCATTTTTTTGTTGCCCCCATAATATCCGAAATTACCAGCCTCAGCTAATATGTGTCGTTTTGAATTTGACACCTAACTATGATAAAGAAAATTTTCAACGAAAATTTTCAATTAATGTTTATACGTTTCTTTGATAAGTGATGTAACTTATCAATTGTGCATGTATCTTGGTTTGATGCTTTCAATCATGAGGCTCTTTTCGATTGGCATAACAGTTTTTTAGAGCATTTTGGAGGACTGGATTTCATGCACATTGTGGAGGGTTAGATTTCAATGTAGCCCAAAGCTTTGATGCACATTCTTGAGGATTAGATTTCATGTCTTAGAGATTTGACAGAAGACACTAATTTACCTGTATTTTCATATACATATTTTATTTTCAATTACCACCATAATTTTTAATATTTCACCTCGACTAATCTACGTCGTTCCAAATCTTATATTTGGCTATGAAGATACACCATTTTTCTGTTGCCCCCATAATATCCGAGATTACCAGCCTAAGCTAAAATGTGTCGTTTTGAATTCGACACCTAACTATGATTGAAAATTTTCAATTAGGGTCTCTTTGAAAACTTTGTAAAATTTTTCGACGTTTTGAAAACTAGTGTCTTACAACAGTTTTTTTCAGCATAAAAATATTCTAAGTTTTCTAAATACATTGTAACTACAAAAGGACAAAAGAGAGAAAGGAGAGAAAAAAATACGGAGGTAAGAGTAGATAATTATTTTACGATGTTTTTCACCTATTGCGTTGTATTTTTATCCGATAAAAATTGGTGCCAAACATCTGTTGGTAAAAAAATCCGTCAATAAAAAATATTACGACGTAATAGTTAAATACTTCAAAATTACTGAACATCCAAACAAGCCCTTAATGTGTATACGTTTCTTTGTATAACAGAAGGGGCTCTCCATTTTTAAGGAACCAAGCAAAAGAAAATAGAATGTACCCAAATTACTTGAGAGCAATGTTCACGAGAACAAAAATGATAGACTTTTATGTCTAGAAACATTTTTTTTATGAACCCTCATCATTCATCCCTCCAATATTTACATCAAGATAACAAAATATGTAGAATAAGAACTATAAATTCTGACGCTGTGGCAACAAACAATTTACATGTTAATTGTTTTCTCTTCATATCTATATATACCTAGCCACTGATACGTCACGAGCAACTTAAAAAGAAGCGAATTTCAAGGCTAATTACATATATTCCATAGTTCAGCATTGCTAGAAGATTCAAGATATACTACTGGGGTACATGAACTATAGGATTCACCTATAAGAATATTAACTGTGAGAATCAACGTTACTAAGGATTCCAATTACACAAACTTTACATGCAAGAAAATAAGTTCAGTATTTTATGGTTTTGCTTGCCAGCATCCAGTCGACACAAGCATGACTTGGTATTCGGATGGTCAGTTGCGTCGCAGTGAAGCCAACCTCTTCTCCAGATCGTCAACTTCAGGATTTTGAGGAGCTACAGTCCTGCAAATGAAGAGTAAAGCAATACTCACTATCTTAAGTATAATGGGGAGTTGACTATGTAAAGAAAGTTTGCCTAAATTGGCATTGTAAATTTGGACTTCAAACTTGTTGAACTTTAAGATTTAATTTTTTATGCACGAAGAAACATGAAACTACCATTCGTTTAAGAAACAAGATCAATATATGATGGGTTTAAGAAAAGATCGATACGGGGCATTTAAGAAACGAGATCAATATATGAAGTGTGCAATTATTTCCTAGTTGGAATTTTGTCCAATGCATAACCACATTGTCTAATGAAGAGTAATTTTGTACCTTGTAGCAGTATCAAGCTTCTTGTTACTGACTGCAATTCGAACTTTAGGAGCTGGTAACTGCAATCAATCATGAATAAGAAAGTTAACCAACATCCAGACTGTTAATCATAAAAAAGAAAAATAGTCTTCTCAAAAAAAAAAAAGAAAAGAAAAGAAAGCCCATATAGCATTACCTTAGAGGCCACATCAACACCAATTTCATCAAGCACCTAAATTAAAGGAAATCAGTCAACAATTCACAGTACAAATGTAAATGAAGAAATGAAACTCCATGAAGCAGATTTCTTGCAACCATGTCCTCCAGGATACCGGAACTGGAAGAGAGCTAACCTGATTTGTGAGCTCTTCTGTTTCCTCTTCAGCTTCATCTTTATCCAGAGTCTCATCAATTGCCTCTGACATCATTTCCATCTGCAGAAGAGTATAAAAGTTTATCGAAGACAATTACCAAATTTCACATGGTGAGTTTCCACATTTAAATCACTTAAAGCACATATCACATTCTTAGAGTGCCAGGATTCTTATCAACAATCACAAGGAAAAATCCTGATGTTTTCTTCTTTTTATGAGTATGAGAAGAAATCCCCGGACCTAATAGAGAATTTGGAAGGCTCTAGTTAAAAAGCTAATAATAACATTGTATGGTTCAATATCACATTCTCATGTTGGAAAAATCTTTGCACATTATTCCATTTGCTATCACAAAAGATTTAGTGGGGATAAAGCAAGCACATGGCAAGACAGATGATTCATGGAAAATCAAGAAAACCAATCTTTTATAGAGCAAAAAGAATTATCTACTTCAATTGACAGTCAAATAAGTTTATTGAGCTAAATTCATCAAGATATATGATACTTCTTTTAGGGAAGATATATGATTAATGGGCTAGCGCAAAGTCCAAATTGTTAAGGTTTACTCATATTAAAGCGTTAAACAAGATGGCAAAGAAGTAGAAGGAATTGAGCACTAGATTGTATAATGCATAATATAGTTGTTCAAACAAATGGTTGCTGACAGCATATAAGTTGCCCCTTTAAAAGAAATAGCAGATAAGTTTCCATTTCCAATATTGGAACTAGTGTCAAGGGAAAAACAGAAGGCAGCATACACCGTAAGATATGAAAAACTTTGTGTTCCAGCATAGATGAGTATAACTACACAAATAAGAAACTGGAACAGGAATTTCATGTTGATGTATGAACTATAGGAAAGTGTATCTTAGGTTAAGGGTCTGATTGCTACCGTCATGTCCATCTGAGCTGATTGCTTCTGAAATTCTTTCATAATTTTCATTTGCTTTGCTGGTTCCATTTCCTGTAACATACAGAAGCTTCTGTTATTCCAAAATTAAGAAAAAAAAATGCGATCTCAAAGTTTCTTAGGATATGAACAGCAAAGGTTTGTGTGCTTTCAGTGTTACCTTGTTCATAGCTGCCATTGCTTTACTTGCACCCTTCATTCCAGCAGAAATTGAAGTATTTGCATACATTGCCTGAGAATATTCAAATATGTGTCTTCATACATGAAAATTTGGCAACAAATATTGACATTTTTACAGTTTCCTAGAGATAGAAACCTTACCTGTGTGTGAGTTGCAATTCCCCGTATCTGTGCTCGGGTTCCCTGCAAATTTGTAATTTGCTGCCTCAAACGGACGAGTTGGCGAGCTAAGATCTTAGTTGCTGCCTGCAATGTACCCAAGTGATGTTGATGCACATAAAGCAGATTTCTCACGTCAAGAGAATTCTAATAAAGTTCGTAGACTGAACAGAATGCCGCAAATGCTAAAGAGAATATAATTCACTATATTATATATATATATATATATATATAATATTTTTTTGAATTATATACATATAATATATATATACATATAAATATATATATATGTAGATATTATATATATATATATATATATATATATATATATATATGTATACAGCTGGGAAACTTGCCTCATTCCCAGTTTTTGCAGTCTGCTTTATCTCTGTCACCAGCTTCTTCTCCTGTCATGATAACTGACAAATAAGATCTTTTTTGGGAGGACTAGGAAAGTGAAAAGAAAATGTGCAAAATGTGGTTTAAATTGGATTTTTTGGGTAATCAGACCTCTTGCTGTAAGCCAGCTATCTCTCTCTCAACATCTGAACACAACAAAACAATATCGACATTAGCCAATTTCTACTGTATTTAGAATATAGCATAATTCCAGAAAGACCAGAGAAAAATCAGGCATGCATTTGGTCAACCGCCCTGTCAAGGCGGAAGCTGCGAGCTCTCAACTGAGCTGCAGTCCTGACGCAACTGACAGATGCGATTGAACAGGAAAAATAAAGTGCACCAGAGGCCCTTGAAGTTCAAACTCCACAAGCAAAATGCCAAATATTTCAGCATTGTCTTAAGTAAGGAAGGAACGAAAGAAGACTGATACATGATGTAAGTATGAACTGAAGAAAACGAGCTTATATTAAGTAAGGAAGGAACCAAAAATTTTCTCCACTTGCATTCTTTGGAAAGGTTACTTACTTCTGGTGGCAACTGTCATGTCTCTTTTGCTCGTCCTGAGAGCCTCTGAGTAATTAAACAACATGAGATTTACAGACATCGAACTAAGAACAATAAATACACAACACAGTAGCACAAGAGTAACTGTTATGAAACCCCTACATCTGCTCTTAAAATCAGCAAAACAAACAAAAAAAAAGTGCAACCTTGACGCCAGGGACAAAATCTGAGATTTCCAAAACAAATGAATTAAACTGTCAATCGACTAAATCAGAAACAGCAAGTCAGTAATTAGACATTCCAAATCCTGTCAAAATCAAAATCCAGTCTTTAGGAACGTAGGAATCAGACTGACCACTCGTCAGCAGAGTACCAGCATTCCCCGTAAATTCAACACACATAGCCACCAAACAAACCCCTCCAAGAACCCAAGAACGTGTACACTCTCTTTCTAAAAAAAATCGAGCTTTGTCGATCAAAACGCTCCAGGATCCGATATTCGCGAAAACATGAAATCAAATCGACCATTCAAACACGAATCAGACGAAGCCCTCAAAAGCAACGTAGAATGACAACAATGCGGATCAAAACAAAGTGAAACAAGAGGCGTGGCGGATAAGTCTCTACCTTTGGCGGAGGTTTTCTTCTTGAAAAAGTTCATGGCTGCCGCCTTCGATCGTAAAGGCAAGGCGAGGTCAGGAGAGAGACGGGTGCGAAGAACCCTAAACCGCGAATGCCGGAGATATGCTGATGGAATTAGGGGTTTGAGGGACTCCAAAAATGGAAGCTTTTTGGGAGCCCTTCTTGTGGGGGTGGAGCAGGAGGACGACGCAACGCTCTCTTGGTGGGCTTCCGCCCTCGGCTCGAGTGGGCAGAGGAGTAATAATTACTAATGAGAGCGTGGTTATATCATTTTTTTGGGTTAAATTTTAACCAGGAAAAAAAAACACATCACGACAAATAACAAATTAATTGCGCGAGAGAGAGAAAAAAAATGGAAACGGAAAACGTAACTTTATTTGTGGGCTTTCTTTTGCTATTGGGCCTTCTGCCCACAGCCCACTGGATTGGCATGAAAGAATTTTTTTTATTATACGACAAATGATTAATTAAGTAGTGTTAAATTGTGTAGTTTCAAGTTATCTAAATCAAATATCGAAAGTTCTATTCTTTTTAAAAAAGAAAAGTATTTTTTTATATTTTAAAATGAAATAATAATATTTTTTATAGTTAACGAATTTGTTTATTAGATTATTAAGTTAGAATTTTTTATTCATTATTCAAGTTTGAAAGATCCAAGTAATTATATACATGTCATAACTAATTACTCTAGAAATCTTTCAACTGATGTCTTTCATCAGGAGCCATGGATGTGAAGCTCACCTTCACTCTTTTTTTGGATTTAACTATCAAACTTAACTTTTAAGCCAAAAATCTTAACTTTATTCCATAATGGCCCTACGAATATAACAAAGGCAAACAAATTAGGAGTTTAGACTAAGACATTGGATGTTGTTGTTTTCAATGCATCACTTAAGAATCTTATAAGTTTTATAAGGACTTTCAGAGTTTGGTATTATAAATATCTCGCAGCGAAAATACTAGTTCTTCCACGTTCTACTATTGTCGTGTCTGTACTGACGTTGGGATCTTGATCACAGCAGGAAGAAGACCACTTGTTCACGATCTAAAGTACCACAGTCTGACGAAGTTTGGACAGCATCTGCGCATCAACCAACCAACTCAACTCGATAACAATGGGCTTCCTTTTTATAGAAGTCCACCGAGTTGGTTTTTGGAACCGCCGGCAACCGCTCTTAGCGGTTACTTGCATTACCCATGCATATGCATGCATGGGTGTATGCAATTGCTCCATGCAGTTGCATTTGTTGGCAACCGCATGGAGCGGTTAAGCCCATAAGGGCGTTTACATCCAACAATCTCCCACTCGCACTTAATGGGTTATACTTCATCAAGTTCGTATATCAGTAAATAGATCGTGCGACCCACGAGTACACACACAAC
>LTAE01000034.1:0-27830 GCA_001647135.1 Pontederia paniculata
AAAAAAAAGTGTATGTAACTGAAAAAATTTAATATGGCTGGGAGCAAATGCGGAGCAGCAAACGTAAATGAAAGGAACGCAGCCTTAAGAAAAAAAAAAGTGTATGTAACTGAAAAAATTTAATATGGCTGCTCAAATTATTTGCAGTTAAAAAAATGAAAGATGAATATTTTTACCAAAAAAATGAGAAAAAAGATAAATAGCATTGGTAGAAGGAGAGAGGTTTGAAACTGCCACTTGAGCATGAGCTTTATATATATATATATATTAGAAAAATTTTATATCCTCCTAATAATCCTCCACTCATATATTAAAAATATTCCATAAAGTTGATTAATTTACAATGAGTGTCATTGTGAGATGTTAGACAAATTATTAGACAGTTTAAGAGGATGTAGCAAAACTCAAAAGGTTATACTTCAAATTTACTCCATTTTTTTTATAAAAATATAAATTAAAGGGTTTAATGTTGCCCCTAAATCTATCACTTTTTAATAGTTGATATATGAACTATCTTGTAATGGCAAATGAGATATAGTTCGACAAAATGTAAATGATGGTTTACAATCTAGTAGTCGGTTCCACAGTTTTACACTAATATTTTCTTCTTCTTTTTTCGTGCATATGCTTTTCTCTCTCTTCACAAAGGAATTGCTCTTTTTATGGCATAATGTCCCTCATCGTCTTTTGTTTCTTGCTCCCTTGCGCCCGTGCTTGTGCTCCCTCTTTCTCATTGTTCGCTGCTCCCCCACATTTGCACCTCAACTCTCTGCGCCCACTACTCGTTGCTCCCTTGTGGTTGTGCCTCTGCTCTCTTGTGCGTAGTTGCTTGTTGCATCACTACTCACTGCTCCCTCACGCCTCTACTCCCCCTGGAGTCATT
The DNA here is from genome assembly GCA_001647135.1 of Pontederia paniculata. Classification (NCBI taxonomy): domain Eukaryota; kingdom Viridiplantae; phylum Streptophyta; class Magnoliopsida; order Commelinales; family Pontederiaceae; genus Pontederia; species Pontederia paniculata. The sequence continues at coordinate 884 of LTAE01000034.1, forward strand.
GTTGGTTGCTTCCTTGCGCATGTGCATCTATTCCCCCTGCGCTTGTTGATGGTTGCTCACCCGCGCCTCTGCTCCCCCTATGCCTGCTGCGCGTGCAACCATTGTTGGTTGCTTCCTCATGCGTGTGCATTTGCTCCCTCTACGCTCATTGTTGGTTGCTCACTCTCACTGGCGCCTATGCTCCCCCTGCGTTCGCTGCTGGTTATTTCTCCCATGGCGGTTAAACATAAAAGAGAACTTAAGGAGTATTGTTTGTCCCATTTATATGCTAATCTAAGAAAAGATAACAAATGGGAGGTGACAAAATTTTCATGCAGAACATAGTCATCCTTTGGCAATACCATCAAAAATATCAATTTTGTGTTCACACAAACCACCAATGTTAGAAGCTTCTAAAAAAGACATTGAAATATTTGTGCATTAGTGGCATGGATCCATAAAAAATTGCTCGAAAACATAAGTTGGTTGGTGAATCGCACATCATAGCTCGAGATTGTATTGATTGTTTGAGATAAAAAAGAAAAAGGACTATTGGTAAAGAATGTTTGAATGTCGTAAATTATTTTCAAAATAAGACAACTGATGATCCAAACTTCATTCACAGATGGGAGTTAGATGAAAATAGAACTCTAATGACTTTTTTTTAGCTGATGGGAGAGCAAGGGATAGTTATATCACCTTTGACGACATCATGGTATTTGATACAATATATAGGACTAATAATTTAAGAATGTACATTGCTCCATTTACTTGAATTAACCCTCATTGAAAATCATGTTTACTAGTTGTGCATTACTTGTTTATGAGACCAAGGAGACATTCGTTTGATTGCTTAAAAAATAGCTGGAATGCATGAAGGGTAAGTATCATAATTGCATTATCACTTATCAAGATATTGCAATAGGGAATGCGACACGTAAAGTTTTCTCATAAACTAAGCACATATTTTCAATTGGTATATTATGATAAATGCGATAATTCATCTTCAAGATTTATATGTGCAAGGGACATTTAAGTCATATTACAATAAAATGGATCTATGAATCTAATGGTGTAGATGAATTTGAGGAGTCTTATCTTTCTTTAAAGCATAAGTATGATATTCAAGATGGTCGCTAGTTAGAAAATATGTACAACAAGTGCAAACAACGAGCGTCACTATATTTTATAGATCTTTTCAAGTACACATACTACTCAAAGGGTAGATGTATTAATGTCTTTTTTTTACGATTTTGTTAACGCGCACACATCCTTGATTGATTTTATACAACAATAATGTTGCTATTGTAGCAATAACAGGATCCGATCGATGGAACCTCGTGTTAAGTGACTCAAGATTTCAACATCGAATTTTGTGCTCAATTTTGTTAAACATCACATCGTTTAGCAGAATCGGGCTAGAATCAACACAAGTTCCATTACCAAGCACACCCTTAGAAGTACAAGAATTTGGTGGCACTATTTTTTTCCTTAATCATTAAGATTTAATCTCATGGTTTGCATTCATTGAAAGCATGGTGTATCTATTAAAAAGGATGTACCAATGTTAAAATAATGACTTCACTAAGTGAACTAATTGAAAAAAAATAAAAATAAAAAATTCAACTAAAACATGCATCTTTTGGATCAAATTAGTCATGATCCTACCATTGTCTAGCAAAATTTGATCTAAAAGTGTTTCCAAGTTTCATTATCTTTTTTATCACAAAAAAATATTGATTGATAAACTTTATGTATGATGTCTCAACTTTAATACCATTTAATTTGTTCTTTAACTTTTTTTTACATATGACCTCCTTCATCTCCGTGGTCCCTATGATTAGCTACTGTCATTTTTGCAACTTTTGTTAATTTAACAACATTCATTTTCCTCATAACAAAAAATAATAAAAATATCACATCATCTTAAAATTTTTAAATAATATTTTAATAAAAGTAATATGAAAAAAAAATCAAAAGTGCCACACATCAATAGTGCCTAAAGGGTGTGATATTTTATAATTATAAATATATATTAATTATTTTATAATTAATTTTATTTATATATATTTTTATGAGTTCATGATACCATACGACTTAAAAAAACTTGCTCCCTCTCTCCCCCGCAACCTTCAACATAGAGAGGGGAAGGGGGAGACAAACCCCCTCTAGTAGCCACTTCGGGTGATGAGGGATAACTACCTTTTAGGCTTTGTTTGGAAGGATTAGTGAGAGGGGAAGAAGAAAAAAAAGATAGGAAGGAAAGGATCTGAATGTGTTATGAAATTTATGTTTGAATAGGAAGGAGAGTTATAATATGAATGGTAATTTTTTACAAAGACAAATTTACTCTAGCACAATAAAAAATAAAATATCAATTTTAACTAGAATTAAGAGTAAAATCATTCGAAAATAATAATTCTTCCTAATTCACCAATTTGGTGGAATACATTTTAGAAAGTTTGGACCAATCAAATCCTCTCCTTTTACTTAAAAAACTCTATCAAAACATGAAATGAAGCTCCATTGCCACTCCAACATTCTTTGTTGTCACTCCATAAAAAATATTTTGGACAATCTACCCTTTCCCACTTAACAAGAAAAACTAAAAAAAATTGAGATGTGAATCCCATCACGAATGCCATATAGTTAAAAAAATGTGAATTGTCAATTCATCACCCATATCAAAAAGTAGTTTTTTTCTCATTTATACTATAAAATAAAATATAATTTTAACTTTCAACCTATTCATCTTCACATAATGGTGGGATTACATTTGATGATTTTGAAGTTTCATTTTTCATTCTTCTTCAAATAATCATGGAGCTTCATATGGTGGTTTTGAAGCTTCATTTTTACAAGTTTTCTCCTTGTGGATGATGGAAATTTTTATCTACCATTGCAACTAGAGTAAGACGCCTTTCTAATAACCACAAAAGTATGTTATTATTCATTAAATATTTTTTATTGTCCTAGAACAATCAAAGGAATGAGACTATCTTATATTTTTTCTCTCGTATTATTTCCAAATAGCTTTGATGGTAAGATAAATTTCTACTCAAGATATTTTGGATCCTAAAATTTCTTAACATTATAATATAAATTTACTATTTTTATTTTTTTTGTTGAAAGGGAAAGAAAATTTAGGTGATTTCTGTGTCGATATATGAAATGTCACTTATGAACCATGCTCCTAATTTTTTTTACATAACTTGATGATTACTAAAGTGTAACTACTAGAAATTTTCATTGTTTTTGTAACATTTTGATATCATATTGTTAAGCTTAGTTAACATGACTTACATTTATGTCATATGTTCTAATATTAATTTAATAAAAAAATAGCATCCTTCCTTTTTGCGGATCAACAATATTTAAAGTAGGATTGACAGGTTGAACATGATCGAGATGAGCACAATGAGCTATATTTTCTCTATCAAAACTTTTCATAGTAGACAAGAACTAATTGACCATTTTCGAGTTATACGTATGTCATAAGGATATGCCTCTGTGATTAAAAGTTAGAAAAAAGATACTTATGTTATAACTGATTGTCATAAAGGGGAAAATTACTGAGATCATGTCAAGATTACTGTTGAACAAAGGCAAAGAAAAATATCTTCTTGACTTATAATTGTCCATTTCAAATCTTAGGAAAAAGAAGAAAGGATGGCATTTGGATAATTGAGATGAAAAATACCTCACATAATCATGAACCATCGGGAGACATGATCGGGCATCCGATTTATCGTCATATTTCAAAAAAAGGATTTAGTCGTATAAAGGAAATGACAATGGTCGGTAGTTTCGCACGTCAAATACTTTCTTCACTTCGTCAAAAGAATCCAAATCTTCAAACTATATCAACAACTATATATAACACAAAGATAATAATTATAAAGGAGAGTTTGACAGACATTATAATGATTCAAGCTTTATTTGATGAGTTTGGACAAAGAGATACTCATATAATGTGGGGTATGATGAAGATTGTCATAAGTTATTTGACTATCTTTATGATAAATTGCAGATACAAAACTAACAAGTAAAAGATGTCATTGTTTGATATCATAGGAGTCACATATTTTAATACATCATTTTATTCTTATTTCATCTTTTTTGCAAAAAGAAGAACAAGAAGAATATGTATGAGCTTCAAAAATGTTTAGCAAGATGTTAAATGTTGAAATTTATCCTTCAATAATTGTATCGAATAGGGAATTAACTTTGGTGAATGCAATTTGAGTTGTCTTTCCGAGAACGAAAATATTTTATGCATATGGCATATTGAAAAAATATTTTAGCACATTGCAAACATCACTTTGGAAAGGAGGAGGATATTTTTGTTTAGTTGGAACTTTGAATAAGCACTCTTTCGACAATATAGTGAGAAATTATAAGTTCTCAGTTATTGTAGATATACATAGCTTCCATTTAAAGAATACTTTATTTATGCATGGACGAAACAATTTACACATTTGATAATCATGTTACTTCAAGAAACGAAGGTGCACATGAAGTGTTAAAAAATTATCTTTAAATATCAATTGAAAACTTTCGTGATGTCAAAAATGGAATTTGTCTTGCTATTAAAAATTAATTTTAAGAAATTAAAGCAAAACTTGTTTAGGAACGAATTTGTGTCACCCATGAGTATTAGATTTCTTTCTTCAAAAAATTTATGACTTGTATATCTATGTTTGCATTGGATTTACTATTCAAACAAATATGAGTTAGTATCATATATCTCTCCATTGCCAATATATAAAGGTCATTTTTTAAGGACAACAAGTCTCTTTTGTGCACACATGATAAAAATGATGGGAAATAATATTTTACAACTTGATCAATATATACTCATTGGAGGATCAATGATAAAGCTTTTGTTAATATTGGTGATGGGTTGGATGATCAAGAAACACAATTGAAAAGCATTATCCAAAGCTTGCAATTGCAAGAGACATATCAACAATTAACTTTTTATGAGAAAGATATATTGGACAACAAGTATATTGATAATTTAATATGTAAATGATTTGTCCCCTTTGCTTCTTGAACCAGTTGTTAAACCACATAAAGGTCGTCCAACAAGTTCAAAGGAAAGAAAACACTCTAGCTCTATAAAGTGTGATCCTTCAAGATAATAAATTGGTGGAAAAAGTACGAAAATATAACATGTGCAAAAGTGAATGTCACAATAAAAATATTTGTCCAAGAAGAAACAATGTAATTTGAGCTTAAATAATATGGAGAATCGAGACACAAAGATAAGGACAATAAATAATAAAGACTTGAATTTGGCTTCATGTCCACTCATTAACGTCTTATAACTATCACAATTTGATATGTTATCTTTATATGTTAGTTTACTTTCTTAACATAATTGTGTGAAATAATAGTTCTTTAAATACACAGTCTTACAAGAGTCCTAGCATCATTTTATTTGTTATCTTGTAGAGAATTTTTTAATAATGAATCATCTTTGTTCAGTTTGTGATACATAAGCTATAAAAAATTGATTTTTTTAATGTCCACAAATCAATGGTGAGGTGATTTTTAATTTTAATTTTTGTTGTAATGAGAATTTTAGTAAAATGTGACGTACGGCAAATGTGTTCAATTTTTTTTAGGAGTGATAGCAAAAATTCTTAGGCTTTGTTTGGATAAAAATTAATGGAGGGATAGGGAAGGAGATGATGGGGAAGGAAGAGATGAGTGGAATAACAAAAAATGTATTAGGATAAGAAAGTTTAAAAAAATTATAGGATGTGAAGGGATAGTTATACTTTAAAAGATGACTTTACTCTTTTATATTTTAAAGATGACATTTAGAGGAAAGGGCAAAATGATAAAATAGTTTAATTCCTTTCAATTTCACCTTGGTGGAATTGTTTTAAAGAGTTATGAGGGGTTAGCAACCCCTCAAAACTCTTTCTTTTCTGCATCCAAACAGGAGTACCCCTCCAAACCCCACCCCTCCCTTCCTAACTTCTCAATTCAAACAATGTCTTAGAGTGACATTAGAAAAATTTAAAATGAGCTTCCTTCTAATTTCATTTCACTTCTAATTTCATTTCACCTCTCCTTAAGGAGGAGAGGAGAGAAGAGAAGCGTTACTTTTGATATTATTTTCTGAACATGTTCTAAAAATGAATGAGATGTCATTTATTATTATTATTATTATTATTATTATTATTATTATTATTATTATTATTATTATTATTATTATTATTATTATTATTATTATTATTATTATTATTATTATTATTATTATTATTATTATTATTATGTAAAAAAACAAAGCACATCAAGATAGCATTTAGAAATGAAAACTCAATTATTTCCAAATTTTTAATAAATAATTAATTTAATAGATTAATTATAATGACGTTTAGGTGAACTAAAAATATTAAGTTCCACAAATATTTAGATGATCATACTAGAAAAAATAAATTATTTTTCTAAAATAAAAAATTAAATATGAATAAAAATGATAAAAATAATTTTAATATAAAAATTTATTTTAGAAATCTTAATAGATAAAAATTAGATATAAAATTAAATTTTAATATTTAAAATTAAATGTAAAGTAAATGTTGATATTGAAATATATAAATTAAAAGACAGAAAATAAATAAAAGAAAGTATACACTTTAGGAGAGAAAAAATAAAAAAGAAAAACAAATTTTAAGTAAAAGAGAAATAAATTTAAAAAGAAAAAACTGTCACGTTATTGGCAAAAAAATAAAAAAAAAACAAAAAGAAGTGTTAGAAATAAACTTGAGATCACATGACCTCGAGGACGCTTAAAAATATAAAAATAAAATTGGAAGGCGGCTTCATTTCAATTAGTATAGTTGAATGGTCATATGTAAAATTTATCTAAAAAAAGAAATATTTCTTTCTAAAATAAACACCTATTGGGAAAAAAAACAAACACGCCTTCAATATTGGTGATGTTTCGAGCGTCAATCACGAAAACAGCTACAAGCTTGAAGCATCGGCTACACAGATTTCTAGCACAAATAGTTTTTTGCATTGACGATATATTGAATATCACATTTACCCAAATATTTATATATTAAATATCACAATTTTATAATGATACTCACTGTTCTAAATAAAACAATATACTCTTTTCAATCGCAAGATATGTCCTACAAGTAACAAAAGAAAGAAATCCTCTATAACAAAAAGAAAAAGAAAAGAGAAGCATCTACCGATCTAGGAAAACTGAATTTACTCAGTTCCTTAAAGATTACTCTCGATGCTAGTAATCAACAAAAAAAAGGCAGCAATAGAACTGAGGAGCCAGGGAAAGCTGCTGAGCTGATGAATAAATGTAGATCTAGTAGTCTTCGCATTTAACCTTCTGCAACAATTTCATGGATTTTATCACTGATGGCAGGATCATCAGATCGAACAGCAAGTTTCATAGCGACTTGCTTGGACCCATCAATTCCAAATGATAACCTCACTAGAACTTTCACATTGCCAATGAACACTCCAGACAACAAACAAGTATGGGACCTTGCATTGTTTGGAACCACCTCAGTGCCCTGACATTGGAGAACCAAAGGGCGAGAACCACATATAAATAATAGGTCTTAATATAGGGAAAAAACTTCGTAAAATGAAAAACGGCGTCCAGTCATTGGGAATATAAAAGGTGAATGATGTGAATATTAGTACTAAAACAACAACTAACCTCACAAGGTTGCATGCCAAGAATGGTTATAACTGCAGCCACTGCTTCAGCCAAACCCTCTCTGGCACCCAGACCGTACTCATCAATCCGTTCATTTTCTGGATCCATGCTTTCCCAAGCATTTCTGAAGTTGGAGACTCCCACTTTGAGCATGTAATCAGCTGCCACAACTTCCAGTTCTTCCAGTTGGTACTCATCTTCAACACCTTCCTCATCAGCTTCACCTGTAGCTGGATCAACCTGAAGCAGACAGAAATTTATTCATATTCTACAAAGACCATAATAAGATTCATTGTGTAGTAACAAAAGCTTTAATATCTCGACCAAATAATTCAAGAAAAATCCAGTAGGAATGCTCTTTCACTAGAACATCAAGGAGAGGAAAATTCAATCATGAAAAGCTTAAAAACAGAGGAAGGTGTAACATATAATAGTACCACAGAAAAGAGAGTACTACATAACATTGGCCATCAATCATCAGATAAGGACATTGGAATCAGAAAGGTTTAAACAAATCCAGTGCATCATTATTGTAGACTTACCTCTTTAACAAAGAACTTTAACAAGTTTGAGAATTTTCCTGTTGCAGGAGCGCCATCTGACTTTCCAAAAGCCACAAATGTCTGTCCAGGTGAATCGTAAGGTAAGGATCTCAAAGGCCTTGATACAACTTCCTCAAATTCCTCGGCTTCAGATGCATCAACAAAAACAGTAACCTGAATGAATGGAAAAAGGAAAAGGATATCTCAAATTGAATTATAGGATTCGGGCAAAAAAACTTTTTCATGACTTTAATAAATTACATTCTCTAGAAGCTGTTCGGGTATTGTGTTTGTGCAATTGTACTGGAACACAACATGCGCATCAAAAATGTGCTTGACTACATTAACTGCATATTCAGTTTCTGCTTCTGTCAACTCCACGGGTGCAGATGACTGAAAAAATAACAAATAGTAAGGTTATATAACTACACAACAGCATTTGATGAACTTTATGAAATTTAAATCACAAGTAACCTTGAAGAGTTTTCCAAAGCCTGAAAATTCAGGAACAGAAGAAAGCAACTTTTCATATGCATCGACAACTGAAGTTGGAGCAGTGGAAGGAGGCCCTAAACCAGTAGGCTTTTTGCCTGGAGCCTTTTTCTCAGCAAGAGGTTGTGATTTAACTTCCCTTGGTACAGAAGATATGTCAAAAGGTTCTTCTGAAGGTTCCTGATTATGATAAAAGGCACTCTAAGTCACAGAAAACTGATATGAATCTAGAGAGCAAACAAATAGCGACACATACATAGTTCTTCAAACTTGTTTCCAAATTAACAAGTGGAACATCCAAGGAACCAAAAAGAAACTCCTTTGTATCTTTGTCAGTGTCTCCAACCGATACTTCACCTCCTAATGTATTGAGGTAAAGTGTTGCTCTGTCCCGAACCTATAGCACACACAAAGAATGAGAAACCTACAGTTGATCATCGATGCATTGCTGTAATATGTAACTGAATACAACAATTAGAAGCCTTATAAAATAGTCCTAGGAAATCATGCACTGGGGGAAATTCTTGGTTACGAAATCCCAATTATGACAATAAACTGTGCAGAGTCCAGGTGGTAAGTCAATTCCTGAAGACAATAATCACTCAGGGCCAGTTTCGATCAGAAGGACCAGACAATCTTTTACTAACTTGAAAGCTAATAGAGAAAGAGATAGAATTCTATGGTGCATATTAACAATACATTCTTGGGACATGACTTACCTCATCATCAGTATCATATAGGCAGCGTCTCAAAAGAACAAATATACGAGGCTGCAGAAGATGGTGATTAAAGTCCATCAAGTCACAAATTGATTAAAAAACAAAGAGAACATATCATATGAAGTACCTTCAATGAATCAACCATTGCACCAAACTTTGCCAAGGTACTCACAGCACTGGCCCGTACAGTTGCATTTTCAAGAATAACCCGGTTGTAAATATAACGAATGTACTTACTGGGATCAGAGGTCTTTGGTCCTTCATTTCCAAGAAAATGAAGTATCTAGCAAAAGATATTACCAACCAACTAAATAGTCAGTCAATTGTCTGAACTAAGCATAAACATTATATTGTCAAAATAGCTTATTGTCATGGATCTACATGCAATGTTTTTTTAGAGGGATCTAAATACAATGTACTTGTATAGATAAAAGAGATACAAGAAAGTTATCAAATGTTGCATAGAGTGACTTCAACTGAATAATCCGACAGTTTTTTTTCTTACATTTTTATTCTACAACCGATAGTGTACGGCTCATTGGTGGCCAAGATAAATGCAAGAGAAATAAACACTGGAGGTAGTTTTCACTGAACCAAATAAGAGAGTTGATCACTAAAACTGATGGCAACAAAGTACCTGAGCAGAGAGGTAGGTGAATTCACAATCCTCAATAAATTCACAGAGGTGAAACAAGCCACTTTCTTTAGCATCTGGTATATCTCTAATAAGGATGACTATGGAATCAACTATTGCCTTCTTGTATTCAAACCCGCCTTCTTCTCGAAGGATGTTGCTTAAAAAGTTCATCCTGTAGTGTGTTTGAACATAGGTTTAACTTCACAAATGTAAAGCTTTCCAAAAGAACTGAGTTTGACAGGTGCAGGGTAAAATTCACATACAAGGAACGATATTTAAGAGGGAACTTCAAGCATAAAGATCGTATAGCTTCAACCACAACAATTTTGAACTCATCTGCAATATCTGACATAAAATTGGTTATCTGTTTCATTAGCCGATCTACACTAGATTCATTGCCTGTTTTCAGGAGTGTTGTGATAGCAAGGGTAGCAATGCTCCTATTTTGGTCAGAAATCAAGCTTTCCATGTCAATGTTGCAACTTGTGACAGCCAAAGGATGAGTCATAGCAACCTGCAACAAATTATTGAGATCAATAAAATATATAGTAGTACATTTCTACCCAAGTTAAAGTATTAATAATAAAGCAGGAGGAACTGCAAAACCACAAAGACAAAAACTTAAAATTAATGCATCATCAAGATGAATAAATAGTTCATTGCTAAGGAAGTAAGCTATGAACAATACAAAAAAGAATCCAACACCAATGTGGACTCAAAACAATAAGCCTGATCAGTCAAGAACGATAGAAAAATTACAAGCAGAAAACAAAATTGGTCAGATCTTTTTTTCAACCTATGGACTAAGCAAAAGTTGTTTGACTGAATGCACAAGTGCCTTTCAAAGACTTTTAACCCTAGTGCCAAGTAACATAGATAATTCACTTTGCTTTGGAAACAGAAGGTACGTAATAAATATTTCCTGAAGTACTCAACTATATGATTTTCCACAGATCGAGAGCACAGGAAAAATCCTAGATTCGGCTATAAATGGTAGACGTTCAACAATTCAGTTGTCATGTGATATATTCATAATGGCATGGTTGGCATGACATCATATGGACCATGCTAGTACCTATTTTTTTGTTTTGTCAAAAGACTCTAGCATTCTTAGATGCTAGAATCACAAATAGCAAGCAGCATTATGCAGGCGGCTTGCTGGTTCTATGGCATTAACATGCAGCTTCAATTATGTTATCATGGCAAAATACCATATGTACTGGAGTAACTTTATTGATATACTTAAGAATGTCCACAAACTTGAGAATCTCCCAAGAGAATATGACAGTTGCCTCAATGTTTAACTTTGTCATGTATGCCAAAATACGATAGCAAATGGTATAACGTAATTAGAGAAATAACTCTAGGTTGACAACAAACCTTGTTTAAAGTCCGAACAGCTGCAAAACGAAGGACTGGTTTGGATGAACTCAAAAATAACTGTAGAACTGTTATTGCAGGAGCTAACTCCCGACTGGTCACTCCATTTAATTCTGTAATTGCTCTTGCGGACTCAAAGATAACCATTTCTGCTTTATGCCGTAAACAGGATTCAAGAAAATCATAGAACGGGCGCTCTCCTGATTGTGTATTTGTGCTTGATTCACGAATTACCTGAGAAAAAAACAATTTAGATTTCTCATGGTTTTTTTTCTCTGAGTGAAAATTCTCCAGATTAAAGTATACCTGGCAGGTATATCTTATAAGAAGGCATTGTGCTAAAGGTGATCGGACCGATCCTTTAGTTAAGCTAGTAACAAGTTTGCTAACAGCCAAGCGATCATTTTGCCTTATCTGAAAAGAAAGAAGAATACATAAATATGGCAAAATGCATTTGCCTTATCTGAAAAGAAAGAAGAATACATAAATATAACAAAATGCAATAAACACAAGGGTGAAATAATAAATGGTCTAAAATGGCTACCATGTTCAGTAATGCAGGTTCAAGGAGCAGCCACAGTACAGATTTTACACCAACATTGACTTTCCCATTAGCTATATCTTATGAATCACGTGTCATGGATATTCGCATGAAGTTGAAAAATGATACTAAGATTATGCTAATAGTATTCTGAAATTGTTAAAGGAAACTTCAGAAAAAACTCATATTTTCAGCTCTAGCTAAACCCACATAACATATTACTTGACGTTACAGAATGAGCTTCACCTTAAATAGTTTTGATTCAAGTGTACACATTGAAAGAAATCAAACCCCTCATGCATTCGACAGACACGAATCTGAATCACACATGAACCGTTGCTAAACGCTGAGGGATAAATCTAGATACCTGGTGAAGAAGAGCCAGTGCATGAAATTGAACTAGTGCAGCTCTAGATTGAACAGCTTCCTGAACCTCATTGCTCCATCTTTTTACAATTTCTGGATTTGTCTATTGAAGAAGCAAAATACTTAAAAAACAATACTAAAGTAATGGTGTTGATCAATGATGTATAATAGTACCTGAAGCAAGTGAACGCCACTGACAAGTGCAGCACTGGCTACCACTGGATTCTTGTCAACAATTGCTTGCTTCAAATATCTTTCAATTTGAGTAAGAAGAGTGCTATCAGTAATTCTACAAAGAACACGAATTGCATTGGCCCGATACATATCAGTCTTACTATTCATATCTTTCATCAGCGAACTTGTGACAATAATCACCTACATGGAGAAGAATGCCAAATCGAAAGTCAAATCTTAAGACCAAAGATTTTGATTGTGAAACCGTTTAGCACACAGACACTGCCGATTAACCTCGTCAGCAGAAGGTGAAAGCTCCTTAATCATCAAGTAAACCATTCTTCTTAGACCTGTGTCCTTTGATTGAAACAGTTTTGTCACAGCAAAGAAAACCTCTGTGGCCTCAACCTGCAACAAATTTGAAAATACAATGATAGATAGATAATTATGGTTACACAAAGCACGAGATCCAAGCAAAGCAAAGTTGCAAAAGGTAAATTGTGCATTATCTATACCCACCTTGGTAAAGTTTTCTCCTTGGTTCAGTAAATACAGGAGTTTTGTAATAACCTGCAAACCCAAACAACCAACATAGCAATAGAGTCAAACAACACCAGTCGAAGAGTAAATCCGATGGCAACATCCAGATCTCAATCCTAATGACATATCACCTGTGAGCATCTCCGAGCATCAAGTTGTGGATCATTGAATACTCTCGCCTCTTGCAATACCGCACCTTTCTCAATTCCTAGGAAGGGGGAGTACTCCACTGCAATAAAACAACAATAACTCCAATATAATTTCGACCATTCACCGTCAATGTCCTCCAAATCCCACTAAACATTACTTAGATCTGAATGCCTAAAGATCCACGTTGCACGCAATTGGAGATCAAACAAATCAACCTCTCTATCACAACAAAAACAGCTCAAATCCTCCGAAAATCGATTCGTTATCGTAATTCCATGCATCAAAACCAACGATCTACGACAAAAAAATTTCCCGATCCGAGACATCAAACGTCCTAATCATGCAACAAAAATTGAAATTTGGAGCGAAACAAGCACCAAAATGATGTAGAAATCGTTGGATCCACGAAGAAATTGACCTAATTAGGAGAACAAAGATGTAGGGAAACGGCAAAGGGAGAATATTTAGGGTTTAAAGCAAACCTTCGTCGTCGCGGTCGTCATCCTTCTTGATGAGCGGCTGCGCCATCTCAAGATCGCGCGAGATCCAGCGATGTCGGCCAAGAAGAAGAAGAAGAAGAAGAAGAAGGAGAAGACGAGTCGGTGGCGGAAGGCGCTCTGGATTCAGCCCAAACTCCAAAGCGAGGTGAAGGAAGCCGATATAACAAAAAAAATACTACACCGTGACCGGTTTTTTTTTCTGCCATTTATATTTATGAATCATTTTATGACATGTTATTGTTTATTTAAATTAATTTATAAAAAAATGTTTCTTAGATGAATACTTATTTGTTACTTCATACTTTGTTTTACATTAATATTTTATGCAGTTTCAAAAATGAAAATAAAATATAGATAGGCCATAAATCGATCGGTGTGATTCAAGGACTATTGTGTAAATTAGTTTACACATTTAAATCAGTTAGTAAATATTTTTATTTGTTTCATCTAACATAAATTACGGGGACATATTTTTTCAAGTGAAATATCTTTTGAGGTTTGGTTTTGTAATAATATTAAATTAATATTATGTATAAACTACTGTATATATAATACTCAAGACGATAAGAAGGAAAAATATTTTCATGAAACAATTATGTATTTATATACAATTTTCGTAATCGCCAAATGCAGAAGAAAAGGAGTTTCTGAAATATATTTTCATGCAGACAAACCATAATTTTCTTTTATGATGATATTAAAAATAAATTATTACATCGACTATATATAAAAATATTTATAATAAAAAAATTAAATTAATCGAGTTTGATGGTGGATTGATACTCGTGATCAATGTATATAATCCTTAACTCTGTATTCATGAATTAAAGGATTGACTTCACTTTTGAAATATTGGAATGACGAAAAAAAAAATTATTACATTGAGGCTATCTAATGGTTAATTTATGTTTGTGTGAACTTCATTTACATATGCATTTAATCATGCTCAAACTCAAAAAAAATAACTCAATCTTACGCATTGCATCTTCCTTTGGTACCCCCTCCGAATGGATGCACATACAAACAAAGATGAGAAATGTCGTTTTGCTAGAATATGCATTGACATGGATCTTTCTAAAACCATTAAGCAAGGTATATGGGTAAGGACGCCGAACAATGAACGATACTTTCAAAGGGTCATCTACGATAATCTATCAACATTCTGTTTCTCTTGTGGAATGGTAGGTCACCTTATTAATTCGTGTCAAAACACTAACTCTGCTACTCCGTCTCCATCTATGTAGCACCCATTAGACACTGAAGAGTAGAAACCTTTATATGGCTTATGGATGTGTTCTTATATTCCCCGCGACGTCAACCAATCTTCGGCGAACTCGCTCAGGGACGAAAGCAGAATGTATCAGAGCCCCATCTAAACTCGATTCGTCGAACACAAGGTAAGCAGCAGTATCGGTCAGTTCACTAAACTAAACGGTGCATACAGAAAAAAACATTCCAAGCCCTAACCCTAGTGCAGGTTGAACCACTAGATCAAGATCAAATGACGCATTTGTCATTAGAACAATCTCCTCTGACAGGGTTAATGGGACATCCCAAGGAAGCATCCGCCATCAAACAGTGTCGAGCCACCTCGTGACACCATCTCGTCCCCACAAGGGACGAACCATATCCCGAGGCTCCTATCTCGTGAATAGAAGAGAAAAAATTGCACAAGGGTTTCCAACTCCCCCTAACGTGACTCCATTAGGCATGGTGATTCACCAAATCTGCAGGCTAGCGCCAGATGTTCTCCATCGGCGATCAAGTCCCCTCGGGCGACAGGTAATAGTGACAACACCTCACATGAAGATCTAGCTAACCAAATCTCTGAGTGTTTTAGGTTAGGCGCCAGGAGGATACTCTCATCAGATGAGGATTTTGAAGAGGAAAAAATAGATCAAGAGCTGATCCCTCCCAACATGGATGAGCAAAAGAGGAGGAAAGCTTCAATATGCTTCTCTCCACCATCGATGGCTATGAGATCAAAGAAGAAAGCGAATAAGCAGGGTAAGACTAGTATTCAGTCTCATTCTTACCATACTAACAATGATACCATGAATGTGCAGGTCGCATACGAGGACCCAGGCCACTTTGAGGGTAAACAGGCAATCAACAACTCATATTTATGAAGCTCATACTTTGGAACATTAGGGGGGCTTATAGGACAAAAGCCAAAAATTGACTCCATGACTTGTTGCAAGAGCATAGACTTTACATGCTTGTCATAGTAGAATCACACACGGACAACATCAAATATCAAGCGGTCATCAAACGGCTTGGTAAAGGTTGGAAGGGAGTCTTCCATCCTGGATCAGGATCTTCAGGAGGTATTATTTTCACTTGGCAAAACCACAATGCACATGTATCTATCATACTGAACACACCCCAAGCTTTACATGTGGTAGTCTCTTGTGATGATTTCTCTTTTCTGCTCTCCTATATCTATGCTATCACAATCCATGTATTGCGCAATGAGTTATGGCAACAATTAACAAGCCTCAACCTATCGGAATGTCCATGGCTCATCTTGGGTGACCTAAACTCAATTATCTTCCCTGAGGACAGAAATGGAGGGACTCCATTTAAATTAACAAAATCCATTAGACATATAAGAGAAATGATTAACCATCATGGCTTAATAGAGATGGACCCAAGTACACATGGTGTAATAACATGAAGGGGCTAGCTAGAATTATATGCATTCTAGATAGAATACTAATCAGTCAGCACTGGATGGTTAAATTCTCGCATCTAAACCTTAGGACATTGGAAGATCTGCTTCTGACCATGCACCCTTACTTCTAAACATAGGACATAAAAATTGAGTCGAAAAACATTTAAGTATGAGCACTTCTGGTTTGAGTATCAAGAACTCAGGGATATTGTTCAAAGAGTTTGGGAAAATATCAGTTCTAGTTACCAACCACAAGGCTTTCATCATGCATTAGAGAAATAAAAAAAACCATCTTTTGGACCAAACGCAACCTCGGTAAATTAAAAAACATAGTCAAAATAATCAAACAGGAAATTAGAGAACTTGTGCATGAAGATGCACAATATGGACTTAACGATCTAGAACTTGGGAAGCTCATATCGCACTACAACTTACATGTTGTCCTCCTAAGATAAATTGGTCTTAAATAGTGGAGTAAATCTAGAGTCAACTGACTTAAACATGTAAGATGAAGACAACATTAGAAACCTCTTTGTGGCACACTATGAATCCCTAGCCCACCCCTCCTGGCACCCTTCACTCACTTGTTCAGTCACACACATGAAGCTAAAACTAACACTCTGAAGCATGCCCTCAGGCAAGGCTTTTGGCACATATGGGTCCACTACATAATTTTATAGGCAACATTTGGAATCTTGGGTGTAGATATCACTCAAGTTATTTTATCTTTTTTTCAAACTCACACCCTGCCAGTTGTCTGGTCAAACACTTCCTTAATATTCAAAAAAAAAAAGAATCCAAAACTTATTAATGATTATAGGCCCATTGCTCTACGTAATGTACTATATAGACTAATTGCTAAAATATTGGCAAATAGGTCAAAAAATACATTACCTAATCTCATTGATCTTGCACAAGTTGCTTATGTTTCTGAGAGATCTATCTAGGACAACATTCTGATGGCACAAGAATTAGCACATTCACTTAGGAAAGGTAGGATTAAACATATGCTCATCAAACTTGATATGGAAAAAAAGCATTTGATAGGGTGTCTTGGCAAGCTTAATTTATGTCTTAACCTTAATTAATTTTGCTTAGAGCTTTATCAATTGGATTAAATCATGCATAACTTCTCCTAGATTCTCTTAAATATTAATGGAACCCCCTCTCACTTCTTTAACAGTCATAGAGGAATCAAACAGGGTGACCCTATCTCTCCATACTTATTTATTTTAGCGTCTCAAGTCCTATCCTCACTCATGCATGCACCTGTAACAGTCCATCAGACCTTTTGTATTGTACAATTTTACCTTAAGCCACCTCCTATTTGTTGATCACTTATTATTCTGCCTGGCAGCCACAATCCCAAATTGTAAAAACCTAAACAAAAATTTTGCAGAAGTATAACGCACTTATAAATATGAGAGTAAACTTTGCCAAATCTGAGGTCTACCTCCCACCAAATTTTAACATTCATAGGAAAAATAGAATAATACATATCCTAAGAATTAACTCAGGAAAATTTCCATTCACATACCTGGGCGTACCCATCTCTTATAAGATTTTAACTGCTAAAGATCATTCTCAACTGGTGGAAAAGTAGTTATCAAAGTTATCAGGTTGGAAGGGTAAGACTCTCAATAAAGCAGATAAAACCACTTTAATTAAATCTATCCGGAATACCATGCCAAACTATGCCTTGTGTTCTAATTATGTACCAATTGGCATTATTGAGGTGTTAGAAAAGAAAAATAGATATTTTTTCTAGTCCTTAGCTGATGGTAAACAAAAGGCTCACATGGTTAACTGGTCAATAGTTCAACAACACAAATATGAGGGAGGACTGGGTATTAGGTGTTGAATCTAGGATCCCGAGAATGTTTTGAATGATCACAAATTTGTAAGTGAACTCAGACTGTACTAATGAACTTGTTTGAGCTGATTTATGTAACAAGATATAGACAAGTTCAGTACAGTGGTCGACCTGAGCTGAAGGTATGGACGACCATTGCACACGTAATACATATCATGAAGAACCATATGTGTGCAGTGGGCGTCCTATGGATATAAGTGGTCGACCAATTTTAGGAGGAGAAGGTCATATGAGCAGCAGTGGAACACAAACGGTCGACCAATACGACCAGTATCAGAGTAGAATGTATTTGGAGGAGGAGGTATAGACGGTCGACCAGAGATATAACGAGGGCGACCGGTAATGAAGGACAGTGGAGGATCAGAGGAAGACCGGTCGATCAAGATGAAGAAAGGACGATCGGAGAAAAAGGCCGAAAGGAGGAGGTCGCCCGATGATTGATGAATGTGCGACCCCAACAATACATCTTCCAATACAAGTTTGGGGTACGGTCGTCCCCCAAATATGATCCCTCTTTAGATCATGCTTGTGTGTTATATGGTCTGGAGGTGGAAACTATTAACCACTTATTCTTTTCCTGCTATACTAGTATGTCACTCTGGAAATTATTTCAAGAAAAAACCACAGTTTAGTTTTGAACATTTTAATTCATGGGCCTGTGGGATACATGAGGGACAACTTCTCACCAAGCCATCAATGAATAGAATTCAAACATTGATAGCTCTATGTTTTTTGGGGATCTGGAAGTTGAGAAATGATATCTTATTTACTTCCAAGCGGGCCACAATCAAGGTGATATGGGAACGAGCATTGGCGTGCTTTATGAGAGTGACAACAACCCTAGTTCTGAGGGACAACCTTCAGTTGCACCTTTGGTCAATTGGAAGGAGGGGAAGCCCCCTCCTGTTGGTTGGTATAAATAGAACTTTGATGGTTCATTTAAACAATGAGGGGAGGCGCAGATTATGTTATTAGAGGTTCTAATAGTAGCTTTGTTGCTGCAGGAACTTACAAAGGCTCTTTCTCGTCAACTCTCGAAGCTGAAGCGATGGGACTACAACGAGGAATTCTACTATGCAAATCATGAGGCTTGGACAAGTTATGGATCAAAAGCGACTCCAAAACACTTATCGACATCGTTACAAAATGTGCGCACTGCCCATGGAGGGTTAAAAACTTAATGTTAGATGTATGGTCTGCTATGGACACTTTTGTATCTTTTGAAGTTAAACATCTCCCACGTAGAGCGAATGGCGCGGCCGACTTTCTAGTAGACCTGAGCCGACACAAATACTGATTTTTTTGTGGGAGGGGGAACCCCCTCAATGCCTCCTCCATTTTTTGTACTCAAACAATGGTATAACTTAATGCAATTTTAAAGCTTCATTTAAAAAAATATGCACAAATATACATTATGTTTAATTTAATCCGAATTTATCAATTCTTGCATATATCTTATGTCCAATAACAAATGCTAATAAGATGAAAGGCTATGTTGATCATTGCCCCTTCAATTTTCATTGCAAACAGACTAAATTATGCATTTGATTGCATCACTAAGTAAACTTAATAATTTTACTTTGTGATGTGATTAGAGACTCTGATAGTTCAATCAACAAAACAAGAGTTATGTGTTTTTCTTGCGATCGAAAAAGCTCATTGGACATAAATTTAGAATATAAGTAAAACGAAGAAAAATGTATATGTAGTGCTTACAATAAGAATTACAAACGTTAAGTTATAAATTATTATGTATTCGTATGGTACAAGATTAATCAAATTACTGGTTCAACTAATTAGATTAATTATGTAATGTCTAATTAATTAGTCTTTTAAGTATGTATTTGAAATTTGAATATAAATCCATTTCCTTTTTTACTTTAAATAAATCTTATGTTTCATAAGACGAGGGTGAGTTCTCGTGGAGTAAGAGGCACTATAATGATAATTCGAATTTGTGAGGAAAAAACCTTGCATTGCGAAAAATTTTGAGGTGCAAAGAAAAATGCCACAAAAAGGGCAAAATTATTGTATGTTGAATTCTTTGTTGGGCTAATTTGAGATAATTTTTTTTATTTGCTAATTTTTTATCCACCTGAAATTGAGGAAAATAAATTTTGCTACAAATTAGGACCCATTTTGTGACAACTCCAAATTGATGGATTTTTTATCCACCTCAATTTGGGAACCAGTTTTTATCTATGTTAAATAAGACAAATGTTTGCACAAATTTTGGCCGAAAATTAAACTCAAAATCTTCTACTAATACTCATACCTTCTGCACTCAATCTATTTTTTTTTCTCATTTCTTCATGTTCTTTTCTTTGAGCTGATTTCAACCAGCCTTGACCTTCGGCGTCTTCGATACTTAGGTAGATGCAAATCTACCAACGAGACCATCGAGGCGAAGGATCTGTCACCAATAGATCTACCTCCGGTTCGATGATCTGCCAAGGCAATTGGCGACCATTTGTCGTAGCGAGCAGATTATTGTTGACGATCTGCCTTGGGTGGTTTTGCTTTGTGGACAGCACAAGGTCAATTTAAAATTTTCAGCAAATAAATTTTTTAGTTCAAATTATGGTGGCACAAATTCAAATTAAGACGAATTGCTTTTCGCCTCAAATTATGATTGAAAAAAAAAACCACTTCAAATTAAGATGAACTACATTCCTCAAATTGAGTGGACAAAGTAAATTGAGGTAAACTTATCCACACAAAGTAAATTAAGGTAAACTTATGTAGGATCTAGAATGACACCAAGAGGGGGGGGGGTGAATTGGTATATTAAAACTTTTACACTCTTTGCTCAAATCTCTCGGTTTTGTGTTAGCGGAAGCAGATGTATACGAATATAAATAACATAGGAAGAGAGTAAAGAGAACAAACACAAAGTTTGTTATCGAAATTCGGTCGAACTCCTGGCCTACGTCCCCGCTCCGATCTTCTCCACGAGATCTTCGGAGTTCACTATGTCCTTCTTAAAGGGCGAAGGCTCCCTTACAAATCTCCTTTCTTTGTACTGAGGACAAGGAGAACAACCTCTTACATGTAATCGCTCAAGCTCTCTTGGACCCTTCTCACAAGGGGAACTAAGGCTCTCGTTCTAGCACTCTCAGTGAATTCAAAATGGCCAAAGTTAGCCTCCCAAGACTCTTGAGATTACATTTATACTCTGCACTACGACCTAATTCTCTCTCTCAGAAAACTAGCCGTTAATGCAAGTACAGTACCTTCACCTACTCCTCCGGTCGACCTCTGCTCCAGCTTCGGTTGACCGCTCCTTCGGTGAAGTCCCCACTTGAACTGCTGCCAGATGCTTCGGTCGTCCACCGCTCGCCTCCGGTCGTCCGCAGCTTCAAGTGTCCGAAGTCTTTCCCTCAGTCAAGAATCCTCGGTCGTCCGCCACCTCCTGTGGCCGACCGATCTTGACCTGAGTCCTCCTCTTCAACTGAGCCGGTCGTCCGCTGAACACCTTCAGCCTCCTGGACGTCCGCTTCTCCAGCTTGAAGAGGTCGGTCAAGCTCCACCGGTCGCCCGCGCTTCGTCTTCGGTCGACCGATCTTGACCTCCATCAGCTTCCACTCCTCTATGGTCGCCCGCTGAACTCCTTCAGCATCCTGGACGCCCCACCTCTGAGTGAAGCTGACCGTCAAGCTCCAACGGTCGTCCGCCACCACCTGTGGCCGACCGTCCTTGACATGTCCGCCAAGCCTCCTGGTCGTCCGTCACCTATGGCCGACCGCTTGTCCTCCTGGACCGTCTTCCAGCTGCACCGGTCGTCCGCTGCCTTCAGCATCCTGGGCACCTCCGTCTCGCAAGATGTCCGCCAAGCCTCCTGGTCGTCCGCCACCTCCTGTGGCCGACCGCTTGACATCCTGGACCATCCTCGACAACCCTGGTCGCCCGCTGAACTCCGCAGCCTCCTGGACACCACCTGCACTGAAGACTCCTGACAAGCTTACCGGTCGTCCGCCATCTCCTGTGACCGACCGCTTGGCTGCCGTTCCCGTATCTTCAAACGCTCTGGACGTCCGCTGTCTTCCACAGCATCCCGGACGCCCACTCCTGGCTTTGAAGATCCCTCAGGATCCATGGTCGCCCGTGGCACCTACGTTCGACCACCCTGGACATGCACTTCCCTCTTCAGCTTCCCCTGGTCGTCCGTTGTCTTCAGCACAGCCTCTCGGACGTCCACAGTCAGAGTGCTCATAGGAGTTGAACTGGGTTTGCACCCTGTCATTCCGAATCTTGCTAACATTTCCTTAGTGTACTTCCCTTGGTTTAAAAAGATTTCATCCTTAGACTGTTTGACTTGAAAACTAAGGAAATAAGTTAACTCTCCAACTAGGCTCATCTCAAATTCTTTGTGCATAATAATATCAAACTCTTTACACATTGTAGAATCTGTGGATTTATAAATTAGAAAAATATGCCTCAATGTATTGTGCGGAGCTTGGGTTACTAGGCTCATGTCGTGCTTCATTTTATTTTTCGCGGCACGACTTTGTCCTTGTGCTTAATCGGACGACACGCCAAAATCATCGTGCTGACACGCCAAAATTGGCGTGCCGATGCTGGGTCATGTCCGCTAACCTGACACGATCTCCATCTCTTAAATAGTTTCTTTTTAAGTAGATCTCGAACTCGACTTTTGCATATGCAAAAAAATCTTAGTGAAAGCTTCATCTGTGACGCGTCAAATTAGTGTGACTTGATGATGGACCGAAGTTTCAACATGTATCATTAATACCCAAAGTTGGATAATGGATGACTTTTGAATATTGTGATCACAATAAAATAATAACTGCATGATTCATTTTTTTCCATCGTATTTGCATGATTCATTAATGCTACTAAATGACTGGTACCATGTTTTAGCGACCACTAGTATTAAGGGAGAGAGAAAAAAACCGATCACTTAATTATGTTTCCTTTTGGTCCGATCCTCAGCAAATATTTTACAAATACATTCGAAGCATTTGACCATGGCAAGGAGGAGGATGTCTTCCAATAGTTCCAGAAAAAAAAAGATGTTGATGCTTCAAAAAGTTCCAAGAATAAAAGAATAGTCTTAAGTTGGAATAGACTTTCGTGATGCTCATGCTAGTCACATCGTGTTCATGGTCATGCTCGTGCTTATGTCGTGCTACTATATTATCTTGTCAAAAAATGCACCAGGACAACATGGCAAGGCCCGATATGGATTTGGTCTGCCGTGTTGATCAAGCCTTGGCTAGTCAGCCCAATTTTTTTTGTTATTATTTTAATAAGAATATAATTATTGAATAATAAGAGTATAGTAATATAACATTAAATAATCAAGTATGCAATGTTATATGATCTTATATTATTATTATTATTATTATTATTATTATTATTATTATTATTATTATTTATTACATATATGTATATCGAATATTTTACACTATAATTTATAATTAGTTTATACATTATATTTATATAAAAGTATTAAAAAGATCATACTCCGGTGTCATGTGGGGCTTGGGCTACTAGGCTTGTTGTCCTGCTTCATTTTATTTTTTGGGGCACGGCTTCATCGTTGTGCTGAACTGGGCGGCACCCTAAAATTGTTGTGTTGTTATGTCAAAATTGGCGTGCCGACGTCAGGTCGTGTCGGCTAGCCTGGCACAATCTCAAGAGATTTCTTTTAAGCAAATCTCAAACTCGGCTTTTGTGTATGCAAAAAAAATTACTGAAAGCTTCATTGTCATGCAAGTCAAATTAGTTTGACTTCATGATGAACCTAAATTTTAACATGTATTAATACCCCAAGTTGGATGACTGATGCTTTTCGAATATTGTGGTCGCAATAAAATGTAATAATTGCATGATTCATTTTTTTCTCCATCGTGGTTGCATGATTCATTAATGCTACTAAATGACTGGTACCATGTTTCAGTGACCACTAGTATTAACAAAGAGAGAAAGAATCGATCACTTAATTATCTTCCCTTGGTCCGATCCTCAGCAAATGTTTTACAGATACATTTGAAGCATTTGAGCATGGCAAGGAGGAGGATGTCTTCCAAAAGTTCCAGAAAAAAAATGATGCTGATGCTTCAAAAAAATCCAAGAATAAAAGAACATGTCAAATTTATTCAGTGAAAGAAGAAATGAACCAAATTGCTGCTGATGCTTATCCCCAAAAGTGATTTTTTTTCCTTGTTGCTTCAAGCAGAAAAAGTGTAATCAAATTCCACTTCAAAACAGAAACAGTCAGATATATATAAATATATACGGCTCCATTGAATTGCTCGGTAGAAAGGTCGATCAGAGAAACAAAATGAGCACTTCCAACTGTGTTGCAAGCCCCCGTAGGAACATGACAAATAAGCCTGCAAGGAATCTAATCACATTCCTCGCATGCGGCCATGACTTTACTACAATTCTTCACATTCCCCTTCTGTTTACAGAAATCACGATAAGGTCTTAAGTTCCTTTTCTACTCCGACCGCTGTTCATCTCTCCCCAGAGCTGCTCGACGCAGAAGGATTCATTCCGTACTCACTGCTGTCAATGCCGAGAGCAACCTTTCTGAAGTGCCTCATGTTTTGACTGTACGATGCAGAATCGTAGTCCGAGCCAGAGCCCATGATCGTGCTCTGCCCAGGTTTCACTCCCTCGTTCAAGTCCTCCAGCGACACATCGCCCTCCAGCGCCCGAACAATCTGATCGCTCGAATGAATCAGCATTGCACACATGAAGCCCTTTCAGAGAATGGAATTTAAGATGCAATTGATGGTACCTGGCTCATCCTGGGGCGCTTCCTTGCAGAATGGCGCACGCAGGCGGCTGCGCAGGACACCATCCGTGCCATCTCCGCGGTGTTGTAGTTCTCCAAGTTCGGATCCACCAGTTCCTCGGCAGTCTCCTCAGTCAGTGGCTTTGTTATCATAGGCCTCGCCTGTTGCGGATTCGCCCATGCATTTATTAGATTCACGCACGTATGGTAGTAAATCTAGTGGAGTTTGAAACGATAAGACTAACCCAGTCGACCAAGCTGTCCTCCATTTGCACGTGGTTAACAGGCCTTCGTCCAGTGATCAGCTCCAATAGCATCACGCCGAAGGAGAAGACGTCTGATTTTTCTGTCAACTTGCCGGTTGATGCATACTCAGGTGCCAAGTACCTACGACATGCATGCAGGAAGTTGAACGACATGATCAATTGAACTCGTGTTCTTCCAGGCCTCATCTCATATGACTTTGCTTACCCAAAAGTTCCCATGACGCGAGTTGAAACATGCGTGTGCGTGTCTGAAGACAACTTAGCCAATCCGAAATCAGCAACCTGAACAAGAAGGCGAACGAGAGCATTAATTTCTGGTGGTTTCAACACGGAACATGTCTACTAATAATCATTAAAGAGAGAGAAAAAAGAGTTACCATGGCTTCAAATTTGTTGTCCACTAGAATGTTGGCAGCTTTGATGTCCCGGTGGATAATGCGAGGATGACCTTACAAAGCGGAGAAAGAAGTTAATATATAAGCTACAGATCAAGTTTTCACAGGTAGAGGAGAAGAGTAAGGAGAACAAATATACGTGCACATAGAACTCACAGTCTTCATGCAAATAAGCAAGACCCTTGGCAGAACCTATAGCAATCTTGAGTCTCGTAGGCCAATCCATTGTAAGATCATCTCTTCCTGCAATTTGATGGTAGTGGAATCAGAAACATACAACAATAACCGATTAATTAATCACAAAGTTTAGCTACAAGTTATAACACAATTAAAGCAGGGAAACAAACCATAGAGATGGTACTCGAGAGTGCCATTGGGAACGAACTCGTAGACGAGGATGCGTTGATGCCCTGCAATGCAGTACCCGACGAGGGACACCAAGTGGCGGTGGTGCACTCTGCTGATGATTTCGACCTCCGCCTGGAACTCCCTCTCACCTTGTCCGCTCCCCGACTTGAGCTGCTTCACCGCGATCTCCTTCCCGTTGGGGAGGACGCCCTTGTGCACGTACCCGAACCCGCCCTGCCCCAGCAGGTTCGCCTGCGAGAACCCGTTCGTGGCCGCCGCCAGCTCCTCGTACGTGAACGTGCTCTTGTTGAACCCCAGGGCGACGCCAGGCGAAGGGGGAGGCAGCGCGGGGCCGTGCGGCCCGGAGTACGGCCCGCTCATGTCGCTGCTGTACGTTGCACCTGGTGGCTGGAGACCGTTGCCCATGTACCCCTGCATCCCATTCTGCCATTGCGGAAGCGATGCGTCGTTGTAGTAGCCACCTAATGAAACACGAACGAGGCTCATAATGATCGCAGCGCCGGCGGCGGACGGATCGACAAGTTACAGAGGCGCATGCAATTTGTAAGCACGTACCTTTCTGGCCTAACGCAGAAGGATCGTATCGGTGAGCCTTCTTCTTCTTGTTGTTCTTCTTTCCGACGCACATCACGAAGGCAAACATCAAAGCAATGAACAGCCCGATGCCTATCGCGACCCCGACTACCAGCGGAAGATTCGAGCCGGAGCTCCCCTTTGCAGAATCGGATGCACCCGAGTTGCCTTTGGTGCCACGATGCGGAGACTTCCCGATGGCCTTCGGCCCAGGGGGTGCCACGGCTTTCGGAGGAGCTGTCGGCGGTACGCGCGGCGAAGGTGGCGGCGGGGGCGACTTGGACAGCGGAGGCGGTGGAGAAG